>ML776808.1:563422-638289 GCA_009831015.1 Picea engelmannii
AGGCAAACCTCCTATATACTTCATAAGGGTTTCTTGTGTTTGCAAAGGAATGTCTAACATTAATGCCATTTTTCGAAATCCATCGATGTATTCTTGCACTGTTTGTCCTTTTCTTAGTTTTAAAGATTGCCATTCAATTATTGATTTTTCTTTATAACCCAAAGGATAGAATTGTTTCCTAAGTGCAGAAATGAAATCCTGCCACGATGGAAATACATTACCCACATTTTGTGTTCCTTTTTGCAGCTTGCTTTGCCACCAGCTAAGAGTTGTACCTGCAAGTCTCAAAGATGCCAACTTGATTTGTGTGGCCTCATCCTTGATCTGTTGCACACTGCAGTATACCTCCATCTGTCTGATCCAGTTATCAATTTTTTCTACATTCACTTCACCATCATATATGGGCAACTCAATTTTACATCAAGTTTTAACAATGGCATTTCATGTTTATTCTTATGAACATTTTTCTTTCCACTAGATTTAGAACTTGAACTTGAAGAAGAAGAAGAAGGAGGAGGTGTTGATGGAGGTGAAGGAGGAATCCGAGGATGGTCCTCTTCCTCTTGACTTTTTCCCTTTGAAGAATCACCCAAAACTGGTCGCTTCCATTACAAGTAATCTTCGTACAAAACTTTCACCATCTCCGACATAGCAAGGAATGTTTTCCGGAACTCTTTCTCATCTTGAGAAATCCCTTCTTCCGATGCCATCTTCTCACTGTGAGAAGCTCTTTTTCTCAATCCAATTAATGGATTCTCTGCAACAAGCTCACCTTCACCATGCTGTAGCTTTTCCTTGGTTAACATGCAACTCAAATCCAAACGTCAACTATCTCTGATACCACTTGATCTGTCAGATCTTTTAATGACTTATGGTTGAGTTTTAATTTTTCATGCGTTAATTAACTATTTGAGAAACTTAGTGAAAGAATGAGGAAAGAAGAGGAATTATGACAGCCATATACATATATGCAGATTTGAAATGAAATAATAGACAACAAACCATAACACGTAGATTGATAATGGAGTTCGTCACAACTTTGCCTACGTCTCTGAGCCTTTTTCTCTGTGGGAGAGGCTTCTTTATTTCTGCTCAAATGATCAAAAGTAAATCCCTGAAATTCCAAATGGCTACAAGACTTATCTAGTCATGTTCTTCTAGATCTCAAGAACCCTGCAAAGAAAACGACACACAAAATGGACGTCTGGAGCTCCCATAAATGGTCTGACAGCGTCTCCTCCTCAAAAGCTTCTCTGCCACAAAATGGCTTTGGCTTGGCTTCTCCTCAGCATAATTCTTCTCTGAATTCCCTCAATGCTCTCTCCATGGCCTCAAATAGGCCTGGGTTATATAGATGGGAAGTTAGTTGCTCATCTCCAACTTCCTCCAAGAAGTTAGGCTCCAAAACTACCCAATAACTCCCAAAAATGGAGTAAATACATTAAAAATAAGTTTAATTAACAATAAAACCCAAAATTGGTTATAAAAACCCACTTTTTAACTATAATATAGTTGAAATTGGGCATAATCCCCCTTCGTCCGCACGCGCGCCCCCTTTCTCGGTCGTATGGGGGGCCATGTGGCCGAGTGCTATGCGTTGGCCCCCTTTGGCACTAACCCCCCGGTCGTGTGGCATATTCATAGGCCCACGGGCCTAACTGTTATAACCGCCCCATGCGCCCCATATGATCAGCTCCCAGTCATATATATTACAAATGAACCAAGGGCTGGGGCTAAGCCCCAACCCCTTTGTGCCATATTACATCAATTACACTTTAAATAATTATAAAGTGGTTCATTTAAACAAGAAATAACATGGCGCATTGGTTATAGGACTATTGTGAAGGCACTTAGGCTTAGTGGTTGGTCATGGGCTCAAAACCCATGGACCCCAAACTTTTGAAACCTGCCACTTTGACTTATGACTGAGTGCCACGTGGCTGCCCATGACTGGGCCACGTGGCACTTTCCCATTCGACGGACAAATGCCACTTGTCAACCATTGACTGGTCCAGTTGCTTGCCACATGTCTGCCTATTAGGAAACTTGCCCAATCACCATCAGCCAGAGACTGCCACGTCATCTACTGCACATTCATCATGCTGACATCAGCGTTGACTTTTTGACCAGTTGACCTTTGACTTTTTACCTGTTTGGGCTTCCGATCAGAATGCGATAACTTTCGCATACGGAGCCTGTTTGACAAAGTAAATATGCCACCGGAATTGGGAAGACGAGACAAAAAAAATGGCATAGGCTTCATCGCATTCCGAGCACTTTCATTTTTGAGCATTTTTCAAGCCCTGTCAGGCTTCTGGATCCGATTTCGGATCATCTGTTCAATGGTGGCTTGGTAAAGATAGAAAGTTAGATGGCCTGATGCCAGGTATGCATGTCAAGTGAAATTTAGGGTTATAACAGATTCCCCCTAATGTGTGAGGTCAAAAGAGCATCTGATGGATGAAATACATTACAAATATTCACCACTATACAACGCGAGTGGGCCCAGGGACCGGAGTTCAGGAGGTGCTATCTAAAAAAATAACAATTTGTCTCATCGAGGCAGGCATACCCATGCTTGGGATGAAATAAAATCATGGTTTCCAATCAAATACACTGCATATCCATGTCATATAACTATATAAAGTGTATCCGCGAGAAATACACAACGGATCTACATCTCAAAATCAAAAGATATATGTGTAGAGTATCCATCTTCGAGAAGCCAATGATGCCTGATGGTGGGAGATGTGGTCTTCAGAGCTCGAGAAACAACTTCAAAATCTTCAAAACTCTGGTAGGAGTGTAATATCAGTGTACGAATTCACAACCCAGAGGTCTTCGACAGCTCATCCAGAACAGATAAGAGGATCTTGATAATCAGGCATAGAACTTCATTGATTTTGAGCAAGGACTTGATTGTTCTTTCGGGATGGCCGGGCATGAGGAAAAGAGACAAACTATAGAAGGGCCGACTCAAGTTTAGTAAGACTTCCCTTGGACAAAATCACAACAAAAGATGAGACTCAGGCGGCATGGCATTGACATAAGTTCACGATGAAGGAGGCAAAACGAGCTCTCCATATGTTTGGAAGGGTAACCAAATGGAGGAGGACACAACTCTATGTAGCGAGAACAACTTCCTAAGGTCATATTTAATCCTAGGGCTTGACGAAAAAACAAAAGGATGTGCTTTTTCCAAGGGTGAATCATTGTGCTGTCAACAAAAAGAAAATACTTTTCCCTTCCTCTTTTTGGGGTATATTTGATTTTTTTTGTCTTTTTCAATAATTTTGGGAAGCTTGAAAAGGAATAAAGAATGCTACATTAGAAAGGAGGATCAAGTGTCACAAACATACTAGTTCCAAGTGCAAGGAACACATGGATGCTTAGAGCAAAGGGACATATGAAGGGAAAGGACACTCGAGAAAAATCCTCCATGGGTCAAGGTGTCAAGACGCAGAGGCAAAGTGCTACAGGGCTTGCGTATAAGGCATGCTTCAAATGGTTCAGCTGAGAGCAACATGGAGCCAAAATTAGGCCAAAGATGCAGGAATGCAAATGTGATTAATAAGACATGATGATAACATCCTTCAATGTGATTTTAACGAGCCCAGAGAAGGTAAGATCGATGGTTTTTCATGTTTAGAGAGTCTAAAAAAGCGTAAAAGGAGACTCTTTTGGGGTACCCTTTTTCAAAAGTAGTCTAGCCGGTTCAAAAAAGGAGTAAACTAGCACCGAACAGATGGCTATTCAAAATCATTTTAACGAGTGTGACAAAGACAATATCACTCGACAATATTTTCATTTTTAAGGAGTCTGAAAAGAGCTTAACTATGGACTCCGTCAAGCATGTTCTTCTGGACCAATTTAATGAGTGTGAAGAAACCAGGTCACTCGACTATCTTTTCAGTTTTAGGGAGTTTGAAAAGAGCTTAACTATGGACTCCATGGGGGTTCCTTTTTCATAATTTTTAGTCCCTCAGGCCCGAAAAAGGGTTAAATCTATACCTGAGAATACTCTTCTAGAGAACCAAGGCTCCTAGAGTATACCTTTGTTCATACTTTTGACCATCCAGACCAAAAAAGGGGTAAACTACTACCGGACATACATGCCTTCAAATTTCAGTTTAGCGAGCATGAAGGGCAACGAGATCGCTCGACAATCTTTTCATATTTAGAGGGTCTAAAAAGGGCTTAAAAGAAGACCCATTGTGTTTTGGGAGTCCCGAGGGTGAGGTCAAGAGTGATAATGAATCATGCAAATGAGGCTCATACTCATCATCAGGAAAAACTAATAAGGACTCTTGAGCCTATAGTCATTAGTGACAGCATGGACACCAAAATGCAACTAGGATCTACCTAGGGCATCCATGTACATGTAGGCTCTACCACTAAATTATGACACTTCTAGAGAAAAAGTGATGGTTCCATGTTGCAATTTGGTGGGATCGATCCTATGGAAAAGAGAAAAAAGAAAACGGGTGCAACAAGTGGAGGTGGAAGCCTAACTTACAAGCATGAAGTTGAAAAAATGACTTTTTACCAAAAGACCTTTAAAATGACCCAACTTTCCAAAAGGTTTCCCAATACCCAAAGTAACATTTATCGTAACATTCCATAGGAAACTCATGAACCATACTAAATGATTTTTAAGTTAGAAAAAATGACAAAAGGGTTCCAAAAAAATGACAAAAAGGGACAAAAAAGTCTATAAATAGAAGTTTGGCAGCTCATTATCACTATTATGAATTGAGAATTGACCAAAAGTCAAAAAACACCCCTTTGTCAAAAGAGTTGATTATGGGAGCTTTAGTGGACGAAACAAACTTCTACTTGGACCAAGTACAAATTAGCCCCTCCTTCAATTCCATTCCTCCTTTTTGTATTTATTTTTGTTTTTTGGGGGGCCGCTGACCTTTAAAAGGGTCGGCCCTGTGTGTATGTAGGTTGTCCAAGAACAACCCACATGTACAAGCATGCATGAGATAAGTTTCCCACATGTACACGCGACTGTCCTCAAGATAGCCCATGTACACCCTCAATAAGTGGGAAAAAAAGAATGCAAGAGTTAACTTCGCCATTTGTCTTTGTGTTTGCAGGATGTATGTTCATTGGAGAGAGAGGGAACATGAGGACTTTGATTTTGTGGTCTCAAAAGACCCCGCTATTGTCATTGTCTTAGCACAATGTGGGTTGCTAAAATTCTTCTAATGTCCATTCATGAGGGCACAACCCAGGCTGCTAAATTCCTTGGTACATTACTGGCATCTGGATGCGGAGGCATTCATGCTCGAGGGACAGTGATTGACTCCAATGACTGAGGACATCTATTTTATGACTGGCCTCTCAAGGAGAGGGGAACCAATCAACCTGCTCACTTTTCTTCCTGGGCCACACAACATCGAGGAGTTGATTGGACTTCACTGCGAGGCTGGTAATGAGAAGGTAGGTTCTCAGGTGCCTATTCATAAGATCAACAACCTACCGTTGAAAGCAATTTTTCTACTCATTGGGCGGATCATTGGATCCGCAGATTTGCATCAAGATTCTTGAGCGCATATGCATTGTGTCATTCAGTGGTTAAATGTAAAATTTTTTGACTGGAGCAAAACCATGCTGACATGCATGAAGAGACAGTTGACATATTGTCGAGTGCGGGCACATAGGAACTTCAGGTTTGGGATCGTTTTGTGCTCTTTCTTCTTTGAGAGGGTACCCCGTCTCAGTCCTCGAGAGACGGTACGAGGGCATGAGGCCACTCACCCAGTGCTATGAAAATGGGTGACATTGTTTCCGCGACAGGGTGGGGGAAGGACCGTTGAGGTCTTCGATGAAAAGTTTTTTGACTAGTGGTCTCAGCAGATTCCAGCGATAGAATACTACCCCTATGCTAGGATCGAATTCTCCAGGGACCCTAACATAGCCGTACCTCCCGAAGTAGAGCGAGGAGAGTTAGGTATGCTTTTTTTTTTCAAATTTATTTAATTTTTATTTCTTTTTAATATATATCATTTTTTTGTACCAGCGTATTTGACAAGTATGTATTTGTTATGTGCAGATGTGGGACCAGTGCATCCAATAGAATTGGCGACCATACTAGGGACGCCTCTAGGGTCTTTGGGGATATTTCTTTTTGGGTGCTTTGAATCAGTTTGTTTACTATTTTCTGAGTTTCTGTGAGCTTCTGTGTCATCAAGGGATGATGGTATTCCATACCAGTACTCCCTGCCTGTGCTGGAATATTGTTTTTTTCATTTTTTTTTAAGAGTTACAGAGGTGTACACGCCCTACAGTGGGCTTGCACACATGCATGCATGCCCTGCCCTTGTACAACCCACGTACATATGCTGGATGTTGAAGTGTCAATAGTGTGCATATTCAGAGAACTTTTGTAAAAAGAAAAGGCATTCATCCTCTTCCCTGTCAGGAGTCACACTCCTCAGGGGTTTTCTTGATCTAGCATTGGTCTCTGTTATAACAGTCTGTAGCCTAGGTCTGACTTCAGTTTATCTTTCTTTTGATCAAATATTTCTTGTGTTTTCTTTAATAGGGTTTTTAGACAAGTTGGTGAGTCTACTTTGATCTTCCTGTTTGGTGTTGTCAGTGACTCCCTGCAATATGTGATTGGGCCAGAATCCATTTTTTGGTCCTGTCTTCTCGTCATTTTCCCCTTTTTCTTTCAAAGAAAAGAAAATAATTCATTTTCAAATTTCTTGTTTTGAAGAATGAAACAATTAAAAAAAATCCTTTCATTTCTTTGTTTGGTAAAGTAGTTTAGGTTAGTTGCTTTGTTTACCAAGGAAAAATAACGTTTTTTTAAGTTCTTTACTTGAATACTTAGGACATTAAGTAGCTCATACTTGAGTGAAATTGTGTTTTGAGTTTTTCTTTTCAAAGATCTGAGAAAAGTAGTTACGAAAAGTTTGGTGAAAGAGTTTTTATTGACAAATCTTTATTTATTAAGAAAGAAGTACTTTTGTTTCCACTATCATCTTATGATCTTCTCTTTCATCTCTTAAAGAACATCATTGGTTTCACTTTCATTCCTTTTTACTTAAGACAACCACTAAAATTAACGCCTAATTAAAAGTTATTAGGCTTTGTGTTTGAAGAGTTCATCAATTTAGTCTAGGCTAGAACCTTGATATAGGATTGGAGAGGAAACTCTTCAAGGCTACAAAAACAAACATAAGAGTCTAAGCTAGGGAGTGTTTGAATGTCTAGTAACCGTGAAAGTTATCCGGAACTCCTCTAAAGCCAGACCAAGCGTAGTGGGGAACGCATATAGAGGGATTATCTTGGGATTCCATTGATTGCATTTTCCACAGAGCTTCATGGATTTCGAATCCGTTCGAGGTCCTCAGTAATCTTTTGGAACACTTTCTTTTGATACCCATGATAGGTTTCGCGCTTGATACCCTGCTCATTGCGGTCTACCCGACTGTCGACTGTACCCGCCTAGTGACTGTTTGCGCACTGGAAACCTAGTTTCCTTTATCTTAGTGGCTTACACAGGTGACTGCGGGGGTATACCATGGTACTTAAGGTAGACATCAGGCGATGCTTTGCATATTATACCTGGAGCATGCCAGGGATGATTTTAGGGGCTAAATTTTGCTCATGGGCTAATTTTCCATGGTTTTTCCAAAAATAGGATTCCCTATTTTGAAAATGATTCGCCCAAATTCTATAGGATACAACTATTTTATCTTAAAAATCGCCAAAATTTTATAAAAACTATATAAAATACTTAGAAATTTGAATATTTTTACAAAAATATCACCAACCATTTATAGTTGACATATGAAGGATTAGTAAGATTCGTCAAGGTTTCTACATTTTAAAATGAATTTCCATCCTTAAAATCATCCTTGGAGGATGCTTCCGTATTTGAGTTGCACTTGCACTGGTAAGTTTCTCTAGCGTTGGTTGTTGTAACTGTTCTTCCAACTAGCTAGTGATCTTCTTGTCTTATCTCATAGGAAATTTTTCTAGTGTGTGCCAGTTTTTTAAACAATTATAGAAATCCACAGTGTGTCATTGATATTCTCACACAGTGGAGGATCAGGAGCTCCGCCGGTCTCTAAGGATTTTGGGCCTTCCACCGGATGATCTCGAGCCACCCCCGCCACTGCTAAGGTGAAAACTAGACCAACAAGGGTCTTTTAAGGCGACCGGGTTATAAAGAACTATGCCCGAGTCATCTCCGAGAGGAGAACATTTGATTCTGGAGGAACTAATCATTTCCGACCTCGGAGCGTAAGCTCTTGGTCCATATAACCCTCCAATCATTGATCTATTGGCTCCCATCATTGTACAGGTTCAACCTTATGAGCGTCAGGTAGTGTCACAAGCAGTGATGGAAGAAAATGCTGCTACTTCTTCAGGGAATACTCATATTTCCTCTACAACTATCACTACAGGGGGTGTTCCACCTCCTAACCAATCGTCGTTGGTCTGGACCACTATGGTATCAACTGCCTCTACCTCAAGAAATGGTATGATTCCATCTATGGCAGTGATCACTGCTCAATTCACCTAGAGTGCGACAGACCCTCTGTTCTCATAGGGGATGCCTGGCTTCGGTACAATCTCTGTACTTTCCTACTCCAATCTACAGGCTTTAGGTCTTGGGGCAAGGATCTCCAACGCTCCTATGCAGGGATCTATGGGGGGCACTTCGGATCCCTATAATGCTTTCCCTTATAGAGGGGGTCATATACCTCCTTCATCCCCTTCGCTCGACGGTGCTCACCAACACTCCGCCAGGCCAAACACAAACTATAGTTCATTTGGAGTAGGTATTCAAGGACTTCCTTATTATAACATGCTAGTTGGTTTGACACCATTCTCTTTTTTCGATGCATTTGGTAAAAACGCTTTCTCGTCAGCTATCATCTCGGTCGAGGGCAACCCCGGTTATGGAAAACAACAGCCTGTACAAGGTACTATTCCTACACAGGAGGCAAACTTAGGAATTCCTTCCTCACAAGGACCTTGGAATCCATGGCAGGGATTAGTTACCTTGTCCAGGATGTCGGTCGGGGGATACCACTTCCATATCCAATGGAACCCCGGACAAGGCTCAACACCTATGCCCATCGGATCGGTAGGGGGCAACTCTTCCAAAAATCCTTGGAATGCGACGCAAGCCCAACCCTTTACGTCCTATTAGGGGAGTCAACCGATGACGTCTCAACAAGAACAAAATATGTACACTGGTCATGACCATGGTTATTACTAGAACCCTAGCCAACAACCTAAATTTTCTTGGCAACCTGGTGCCAGCCAAACTCTAGGCTCCTTTTTCCCTGGTTACAATCAACAACCCAAATTATTGTTTCTGGAAACTCTGCACCAGCAAGACTTGACAAGGTTATTAAATGACCCCATCTATCATGATTAGAGTTGGCCTCCTATGAGGACCAAGTTGCCTTTAGACATTCCAAAGTTTGATTCCAAGCCTAACGAAGATCCAGGCAATCATGTGACTACCTTCCATTTATTGTTCTCGTCCAACTCATTGAGAGGCGACTACGTCCAGTTGCGTTTGTTTCAATGCACTCTCATTGGGAGTGCTGCAAAATGGTACATCGAGCTCGATCACTCAATATACTCTTCCTTCAGCGAATGGGCAATGGATTTCTTAAACCATTTCCGATTACTTGTGAGATACGATGCCAACACCGAATTGTTGGCCAAATTTGAGAAGACAAAAGTGGACCATATTTCAGATCACATCCAAGAATGGAGATGTCAGAAGATTTTGATAAAAGTGTCAGTCCCACCAGCATTCCTTCTTGAGTGGTTCCTTAAGTCTTTGGTACCTCAGTTGTCTAAAGACATGACAACCTTGAGGGTCTTTTCAGAAGAAGAAGTGATAATGAGAGCCCAACAGCTAGAACTGATTTACTCTCAATCTAGCTTTCTTTACAAAGTTTTACCAGATGCACCACGGTTGATACTTGACAAGACTAGATAGATATCTGGACCACATTCCTATGGCATTGTAGGTTCAGCGCAAATGAATCTCGTTGATCAGCTAACAAATTAATTTCAACAATTGGCAATACAATAGACAATGGCCAGCCAAACCACTGGGTCGACTTCTCCCCCTACTCAAACGTCGGATTTACACAGTGTGCAATTGAAAAACCCAAAGGTTACCTAATATCCTGATGGAAAGAAGAAACAATGAATGAAGGGTAAGGGGGATAAGAAACCTACCAATAATTCTAGTGAGGGAAATACTGAAAAGAAAAAGTCGAAGTATCCTTGTAATCTTTGCAAGGAAGACCATCCGACTCACCAGTTCCCTCAGCTTGCAGAGGCCCAAAATTTATTGGCACAACAACCACTTGCCATGTTAACAAATCCATTTCCGCATGGGAAAAATTTAACTCAAGCCTCTTCAAGTGTGGAAGGGACCAGTTAGGGACCCCCTCCATCTTCGAGTAATCATTCTTCCGCGAATGTGTATATGATGAGAGGTAGTGTTGACATAACGACTAGGACACATGACTATGGAATGCCAAACACCCCTCAGAAGGGTATAGAAGCCGAACACCCATCTCTTCCTCTCCAGATTGAGAATACATTGGGAGAAACAATGACATGCATCCCCAAAGGTGCGTTCAAGAAAGCTTCTCACAACCCAAACGCAAGGGCACCCAGAACTACTCTGTGGTGGAGGATTTCTCACAAACCCCTTGTGCGATGTCATCTTTGGAAGTCCTCTAGAGCTTCCCTTCCCAGAGAAAGGCTCTGTTATCTACCTTAGGATCTACTGAGACTTTTAATCTGGGAACAATCATGCTTGATATGACCGACTTAAAACCTCGTCTTCCTTACCATGTAGCATTTCAGATAGTAGTGGCTTACACCACGAAAACTTTTACTCAGAACATTTTCCGCATGGTGGTTGATGAGGGTGCCTTGACATGCGTGATGTATTTGACATGTTGGAAGTCCATTGGCCAACCCGTTTTGTCTCCATCACCTACTCTTCTCACCACTTTTTATGGTCATTTGTTCTAACCACATGGAATCATCCCTTCTTTCCCAGTGCAGTTAGGAGGGAATACTTTGTGCATCAA
Organism: Picea engelmannii; assembly: GCA_009831015.1. Classification (NCBI taxonomy): domain Eukaryota; kingdom Viridiplantae; phylum Streptophyta; class Pinopsida; order Pinales; family Pinaceae; genus Picea; species Picea engelmannii. The sequence goes on from ML776808.1 coordinate 574,522, forward strand.
AGTTGAAGTGGTTGATGCATCTCTTGACTACAATCTCTTGTTAGGAAGGAGTTGGACCTATTCTATGAAAGAAGTGGTCGAGACATTTTTCTGGGTCTTGTTGTTCCCACACGAGGGTCGGATCGTGACCATTGATCAACTATCCTTCTCCCATCCTGACACTTCATCGAGGGTATCCATGATACCGATGATTGACAATCCTCATCACAACATTGTCAACATAGGGGTTGGTTTGTGCCCACCTTTGATGGGTACCTTTGATTACCCGCCTCCAACCGACAGTGTCCACTGCATATCGATTGTCCCCAACCAGCTTAGGGCCAAAATATTTCAAATCTCGTCGTTTCTCACAACATAATTTAATGATCTGTGGAATCTTCCTTCCCCATCAGCCATGATGGAAGGGATAGGGCACCATGGCATGGCCATGCCTTTGTCCGCGGTAGAAGTTGCGTACTCTACAATTCATCAAGCTTTCGTCGACTCCGATTTGACTCCCGCACAGGAGTTAGATCCGGTTCTCGAGCCTATATGGGCTCAAGGTTCCCTCACTGATACTGATTCTTTAGACTTAGTCTTGTGCTTAGACGAGGTGATTATTGAGGCAATGACTAGTCTGGACAGACCCTTGGATGATCTTCATCACCGATCTTACTTCCTCCCAGAGTTAAGAAGAATTGAAGCAGGTGAATTCACTCTGACTATGAATGGAGATAAGGCATGTCATATCAATTATTTGGCTATGCACGATGTTTACACTGAAGCAAATATGGAAAACATTGCTCAAACGATACCTATCGATATCTCTAGAATCCCTGGAGTCATAGAGAATATCTTTGTCAGAGCGAACTGATCCCCCGAGGAGATTCAAATCTACACAAATTTATTTAAATAATTTCGCGACGTGTTTTCTTGGTCTTACAAGGAAATCCCAAGCATAGATCCAAGAATCGTCGAACATGAAATCATGACATATCCTAATGCCAAGCTGGTCTGGCAGAAGCTTTGTCCAGTCAATCCTAGGAAAGCAAAAACTATTAAGGATGAAGTAGAGAAACTACTCCAAGTTGGTTTCATCTACCCCATCCAATTGACTCAATGGGTGTCAAATCCTATTCCATTCAACAAAAAATAGGGTACGATTCACATATGTATTGACTTCTATGATTTGAACAAGGCATGTCCAAAAGACAATTTCTCCACTCCATTTATTGACTAGATAGTTGATGAATGTGTAGGTTGTGAAGCCTTTTATTTCATGGATGGTTTTTCAGGATACAATCAGATACAGATCAAGCTCGAAGACCAACACAAAATTGCATTCTACATATGGACTAGTGGGTTAGACATCATAAGAAAGAAATGTAAACAAATCATATAAGTTTAAGACGTCATTTGGCGGGACGTAAAAATTACTTATTTATATTAATCTCACAAAAGTCACATACAACATGAGACAAACACTGCTCCTCGAACTTGGTCCTGGGCTCCTCTTCACCATGCACCAAATGCTTCCACGTCTTCCTCCTCTTGAGTTCTCTCCTCGGGAAATGGTAACGGATTTATAATTGGGGCAAAGGGAGATTGATAAAATGGGCAGAGTTCCTTTTCTCTCATGCTTCTCCTTGAAATGGGACTCCAACCCCTTCTTTTATAGGCCAAAAGGGACAATAACAGTTGGGGTGACTGGCTATGGGCAGTCAAATGGTTTATTAAAAGAAGAATAAAAGGGAAGGAGAATAAAATGGATGATGCACTCAGTAGGAGAGTACACAAATTACATGCTACAACAATTAGCATGTATCGAACTGATATTAAAAGAAGAATTTTGGAGGCTATAAATACAGATTTGCAGTACAGGGATTTGGTAGCAAAGCTACATCAAGGTAATATGCCACAGAAAGTGGAAAATTATAAATTGGAAACTGATGGAATACTTATGTATAAGAACAAAATGTATGTACCTAATGTCAAGGATTTGAAACTTGCAATTTTTCATGAAATGCATAATGTGCCTTATGCAGGGCACCATGAATATTAGAAAACTATTGTAGTAGTCAAGAGCCATTACTTTTGGCCAGGTATGAAAAAATAGATTGTAGAATACATCACTAGATGTATGGAGTTTCAGAAGGTTAAAGATGAGCACATGCACCCAACAGGGTTGTTGCATCCTTTACCCATCCCTGAGTGGAAGTGGGAAGTGGTGACAATGGATTTCATCACATGATTGCCCAGAACCGGCAAGTAGCATGATTCAATCATGGTGGTGGTGGACAAGCTTAAAAAAGTTTCCTATTTTATTCTGTTAAAGACTACTCACAAGGCAGGGGATGTTGTTGATATCTTTATGAAGGAAGTAGCACGATTGCATGGAATTCCCAAGACGATTGTGTTTGACAGAGACCTCAAATTTACCTCAAATTTCTGGAAAGGGTTATTCAAGGGGTTTAAAAAAAATCTGAACTTTAGTACAACCTATCATCCTGAGTTGGATGGGAAAACATAATGGGTGAATCAAGTGATAGAAGACATACTAAGGATGTATGTGATGGACAAACTATCGAAATGGGAAGACTACCTACACTTGGTAGAATTCGACTACAATAATTGGTGTCAAGCATCATGGAATATGAGCCCATTTGAAACACTTTATGGAAGAAAGTGAAATACTCCAGTAAGTTGAGATAATCCAGCTGATAGGGAAGCAGTTGGGCCAGAGTTTCTCAAGGAAATGGAAGAATAGATGCTAAAAATTAAACATAATTTAAAGGCTGCCCAAGATAGGAAGAAACATTATGCTGATAAAACCAGAACCCACAAAGAGTTTAAAGTGGGTGACCATGTTTTCCTGAAAGTGAAATCGAATAGAAGTTCCCTGAAGCTGGGAAACTATGCCAAGTTGGAAGCCAGATTTTGTGGGCCATTTGAAATCCTAAAAAGGATTAGGCCAGTTGCATATATGCTTGCATTACCTGCATCCATGACTGTACATAATGTGTTTCATGTTTCATTTCTTAAGAAATATATACCTGATGCTAATCATGTAATCGATTGGAATGTGATTCAGGTGGAGCAAGAAGGTGTCTTACAAGTGCATCATGTGCGCATATTGGACCGGAAAAGAAAACAACTCTGGAATCGAGCCATAGGGCCTATAAAGGTCCAATGGACCTGGTACAGTCCTAAAGATGCAACATGGGAGCATGAGGATGCTATGCGGGTAGAATACCCACATCTTTTTGAAGATTTTGAAAATCTTGTTGATGCTATGTAACGAGTTGCACTGAGGATAGTGCAAAAATAAGGGGAGGGGGTTGTAATATCCCTCGGTAGTGCCCCATTTATATTATGAATTGTAATCATGTTTTGTAGGCTGGTAAGCCGAGTATTGATAATATGGTGGGATTATGTGTTTATTAGGCCGGAGAGCCTAACTATTAAGGCTAGGAGCCTAATTTTGTATATGTAATTATGCAGATCATTAATATAATATATAAACATCGTTGAGTGCAGACCAACCATGAAGAAAGAGTGATGGGGGACTAATCTTCCACATATTGGGTAAGGGAGAGGGGGATGAAAGGTTGAAAGAGGGGCTAATATTGAGGGCTTAAGTCCTTCAATAATAATTTATTATTATTCCAAAGTGGTGTGAAAGGTAAAATTTTTATCCTAAGTTCTTAGAAAAAGGGAATGCATACTTGATGGAGTGCATCCAACTTCATAGGCGACATGTGTTAGCCCAGGCACATGCAATTTTACCCAATAATTGAGCCTTGATGGGGTTCGTCCTCCATTATTCCATGTTATAACCCTAATTTGCACCATACATGCTTACTTGACATCAGGCCATCTCAGATCCCTTTTTTGCAAAGCACTCTTGAACAACTCTTTAAAAAACCTCCTTTATAAGGACCCACACGCCCTACTCCATTACTTCATGCATGTACATGCTAACTGACCTAAAACAGCCCGTGTGTACATACAAAAGCACGAAAAAAGGAAAGTTTCCAACAGAACACATAGCTTTGGGTAGGTTAACTGAAACTCTCGCCCATGCATGGCCAAGGGTTCGTCCAAATACCTAGCTTCTTCTAGCCTATAAAATAAGGGTTAGGGGTCCCATTTGGAAGAGGAGAATAAGAGTAAAGAAACTCTACCCAATTGCACATTCCCATTGTCCCAACCCTTTAGCCATCCTTGTGCAAAGAGAGATACAAAGAAAAGAAGTTGGAGGACATTTGAAGAGGAGCCTAGGATCAGGTTCGCGGAGTAGTGGCCGGTCTCGACATTGTAAGTTGATTCATTAAAGTTAATAATAAAGAAATGCTTTTACTGTCCCACTATATGAGTTCTTCATAGTTTAGCGAATATATGTTTGAATCTCTAACCCATTAATCTGTAAAACAAATGCATGTAGAGTTTGTTGCTTGTTTTGTACGCAGTTCAATCTTGAGAGGATAGCTACTAGCAAGCGATCAAGCATGAAGAAGGATCGACATTGAACATCCAGAACAAGGTATGTTCATTTAACCATGTATTTTCTTAAAAGAAATGGGGATTAGGTCTGGGATGATGGTAGAAAGTAGGATTCTTTCGGTCTTATCTGCATGCATAATATAATCCTAAGTGCTAGTCCGTAGGGGGATTTCTCACCACAATAGAATTGGCGACCGTACTGGGGAAGTCTCTAGGGTTCCTGGGAATATTTTTGGGTATTTTTAAAAGACTAGTTTTCTTTCTTGTTTTTTGAAGTTTCTACAAAGTCTGAGCTAACAGAGATTCTGATCTTCCATACCAGCTATCTTTGTTTCTTTACTTGAATGTGATTTTTTTTCGAGACCCACAGAGGTACATGCGGCCTGCATAAGGTCTGCACACATGTACCCGCGCCCTACTTTCTTACATCCCATGTGTAAACGCTAGCTGAAGAAGTAACAGTAGCGTGTATGATTCCAAAAACATTTTGAGGCAGTCATCCTCTTCCCTATCAGAATCAATCATTCTTAGGGGTTTTCTATAACTCTTTCTAGTCTTGGTTGTTTGTAGTCTATATCTTAGGGTTCATCTCAGATTGGTTTGTTTTATGATTTCTTTTTTTATTTTCCTTACATTGTTTTCTTTTTTCTGTTAAAGAAAGTGTCTGAGCCTTCAAGAGATCTTGGTTCTCAATATCAGTCGTCTCTTCCTAGTTTGGATTGTCTATTTTTATTTGTTTCATAGTTTTAGAGATACACACAGCCTATATAAGGCCAATACGTGTGTACATGCCCTCTGGCTCTACACAACTTGCGTGCACCCGCTTGCCGTTGAATTGTCAGTAGTATGCTTGTGCAGGATAGTTTTTGTTGAGAGTGAGGTAGTCATCCTTTCCCTTGACAAGAGTTATACCTATAAGGTTTTTGAATCTCTGTCCTAGCAGTCAGTAACTTAGGTTTGATCTCAGCCATAACTTTCTTTTTTCATTTAAAAGTTTTCATCAAAATTTTCTTTAGGGTTTTTAGACAAGTGTGAGAGTCCTTTTTTAAGTTGCTAGAGTGTGATTTCTTGAAGTGATTCTTTGCAATCTGTGATTAGGCCAGAAGTTTTTTCTTGGTTTTTGACTTGTTGATATTTTTCCTTTTTGCTTTGTGAGCATTCAAATAATAAATAAATAAAAACTTTCATTTCTTTGTTTGGTTGAAAAGTGTTGTTTTGCATTAGTAACCAGGGAAAAGTCTTTGCTTTCATAAGTTATTTACAGTTTTCTTAGATCGTAAGTAGCTCATAGTCGATTGAAATCCTACTTTGAGTTTGTTGTTCAAAAGATCTTAGAAAAAATTTTAAAATTTGAAAAGTTGTTGAAAATTTGCATTAAGTGAAGGTTTTTGTTTCCATCTTTCTGTTCATTTTTACTTTCGTCTTTAAAACATCATTAGTTTCACTTTCATACCCCTTGACATAAGAGAAGCCATAAAATTAACGCTAAATCTGAAATTCATTAGACTTTTATGTTTGTAGGGTTAACCAACTAGTTCAGGATTAGGGCCTTGGATTAGGTTGGAGAGGAAACTCTTCAAGGCCATTAAAATAAAACATTGAAGTTTGAGTTAGGGAGTGTCCAAGTCCAGTATTGTGAAAGTTATCCGGGACCCCCCTCTAACACAAGGGATAAACATGAGGTCATGTGCAGAAAGGTAGCGGAGATAACCCCTCCAAAGCTGGACCAATCGTAGTGGAGAACACATATAGAGGGCTTGTCTTGGGATTTCATTGATTGAATTTGCTATGGAGCTTCGTGGGTCTCGAATCCGTTTGAGGTCCTCATTTGTATTCCGAAACACTTTATCTTGATACCCTTGATAGGTTTCGGGCTCGATACCCTTCTCATTGTGGTCTACCCGACTTTTGACTGTACCCGCCTGGTGACTGTTTGCGTGCTAGCAACCTAGTTGCCTATATTTTTTTAGGGACATACACAGGTTACTGTGGGGGTATAACATGATACCTAAGACAGACATCGGGCCATGCTTTGCAGAGTATACCCGAAGGGTGCTTCCGTGTTCGAGTTTCACTTGCACCGGTAAGTTTCTCTAGTGTTGGTTGTTGTAACTGTTCTTCCAATTAATTTAGTGTTTGCCTATCTTATCTTATAGGGAATTTTTTAGTGTGTGTTTTTTTTGAATGATTAGAACACCCTAGAGTGTCTTTGATCTTCTCACACAATGGAGGATCAAGAGCTCCACCGGTCACAAAGGTTTCTTGGCCTGCTGCTGGTTACACTGGAGCGACCCCTGCCACCATTAAGGCGAAAGCTAGACCAACAAGGGTCTTTTGAAGCGACCGGGTCACAAGAAATTGTGCCCGACCAACATCCAAAGGAATCAACCATTTTAGACCTTGGAGTGAAATCTTTTGTTCTGGTTGAAACCTCCACCACTGATATTTCAACACCCACCATCATATTGATTCATCCTTACAAGTGCTAGACAGTGTCGCACGCAGCAATGGAAACAAATGTTGTTACTCCTTCTGGGAAATCTTCAATTCCCACTACGGTTGTCACCACAGGAGAGTTTCCACCTCCTAACCCACCATCACTAGTCTGAGCCACCATGGTCTCGACTACCTCTACATCGTACAGTGGTCCGATATTGTCTCTGGCGGTAGCCACAACCCCTTTCACACCAAGTGCGACAGGCCCTTCGTTCTCATATGGGATGCCTAGTTCAGGTACAATTCCTGTACTTTCCTACTCCACTTCACAGACTTCAAGTCTGTGGGTAGGGAGCTCTAATGCTCCTATGAAAGGACACATGGGGGGCACTCCTTCTCCTTTTAATGCTTTCCCTTACGGGGGAGGTCATATACCTCCTTCTTCCCCTTCACTCGGTTGCACACATCAGCAATCCATCGGGCCACCTGCACACCATAGTTTATTTGGATCAAGGAGTCAAGGACCACCTTCGCATAATATTCCGGTAGGTTTGACACCGTTTTCTTTGTTCGGTGCATTTGGTAAAAACGCCTTCTCGTCAGCTACTTTCCCAACTGCAGGAAACCCCAGTTTTGGACAACCTATTCCTATGCAGGGTACTATTCCTGCATAGGGGGCACACCCAGGAACTTCTTCTACATCAGGGCCTTGAAATTCTTGGCAGGGATCCATTCCCTCGTCAGGAATGTCGATCTGGGGTAATTCTTTTCACAATCAATGGAACCCCAGACAAAGTACTATGCCTATCCCCATGAGACCGACATGGGGCAACCCTTCCCAAGTTCCTTCGAATGTAATGCATGCCCAACCATCTATGTCCTATTTTGGAAATCAGTTGATGATGTCTCCTCACACGCAAAATCCATACGTTGTCCATGGCCATGGTTTTTACCAGAATCCGGGTCAGCAGCTAAACTTTTCCTGGCAACCTGGTGCCAGTCAAACTCCAGGTCCCTTTTTCCCAGGTTATCACCAACAACCCAAATTACCTTTCCTGGCAACTTTGAATTTGCCAGACTTGACAAGGTTTTTGAATGACCCTATTTGTCACGATCCACGTTGGCCTTCTATGTTGATGAAGTTGCCTTCGGACATCCCAAAGTTTGAAGCCAAGCCTAATGAATATCCAGGAGATCATATGACTACCTTTCATCTTTGGTGCTCATCTAACTTGTTGAAAGACAACTCTATACAGTTGCGATTGTTTCAATGTACTCTCATTGGAAGTGTCGCGAAATGGTACATTGAGCTTGATCGCTCAAGATACTCTTCCTTCGACGAACTGGCGATGGCTTTCCTAAACCATTTCCAGTTACTTGTGAGATACGACGCTGGCACCAAATTGTTGGCCAATTTATCACAAAGAAAAGCAGACCATATCTCTGATCACATCCAAGAATGGAGACACTGAAAGAGTTTAATTAAGGTATCAGTCCCACCAGCATTCCTGCTCAAGTGGTTCCTTAAGTCTTTGGTCCCACAGTTGTCCAAAGACGTCATGACGTCAGGAGTATTTTCCGAAGAAGACGCCATCATGAGAGCTCAACAACTTGAGCTAATCTATTCTCAGTCTGGTTTAGTATACGAGATCTTGCTAGATGTGCCATGCTCAATACTTGATAACACCAGACAGAGAGTTGGACCACATGCCGATGGTATTTTTGGTTCAGCATAAACAAAGCCCGCTAAGCAATTGATGAAGCAGTTGTAGCAGTTGTTTATACAACACAAAACGGCCAGCCAAAATACTGCTTTGGATGCTCCCCCTACCAAAACGTCGGATGTACACACAGTGCAATCGACTAATCCAAAGGCCACCCAGTAGCCTAAAGGAAAGAAAAAAAAATGAAATAAGGGTAAGGGGGATAAAAAACCTACCGATAATGCTGGCGGGGACAACACTGAGAAATGAAAGGCGAGGTATCCATGCAACTTATGCATGGAAGACCACCTGACCCATCTATGTCCTCGGCTTGCAGAAGCCCAAAAGTTTGTGACACAGTAACAGCCTGTTGTTTTAACCAATCCATTTCAACATGGGCAAAACCTAACCCAAGCCTATGCAAGCACGAAATGGGGCAGCCAAGGACCCTATCCATCTTTGAACAGCCTCAGATCCACAAATGTATATATGGTGAAGGGTGATGCTTTTATATCGACTAGAGTGCATGACTATAGTAAACCAAGCACTTCTAAGAAGGGAAAAGAAGCTGAACTCCCATCTCTTCCTCTACAGATTGAGAAGACGTTGGGCGAAATAATGGCAAGCATCCCCAAAGGCATGTTCAAAAAATATTCTCACAACCCAAACGCAAGGGCCACCCAGAACTATTTTGTGGTGGAAGATTTATTACAAACCCCTTGTGCGATGTCCGCTTTGGAGGTCCTCCAAAGCTGCCCTTCCCAGAGGAAAGCCTTGTTAACCGCTTTAGGATCTACCAAGACTTGTAATCCAGGTACAATCATGTTGGATACAACTGACCTAAAACCTTGTTTTCCTTACCACGTAGCATTTCAGATAGTAGTGGCTTATCCCATGAAAACCTTTACTCGAAATATCTTCCAAACGGTGGTTGATGAGGGCACCTCGACATGCATTATGTTGTTGGAATGTTGGAAAGCCGTTGGCCATCCTATTTTGTCTCTGTCACCTAATCTTCTTATTACTTTCGATGGTCGTTCGTTCCGACTAGATGGTATCATTCCCTCTTTCCCTGTGTAGTTAGGAGGGAAGACCATGTGTGTCGAGGTAGAGGTAGTCGATGTGCCCCTCGACTATAACCTCTTGTTAGGAAGGAGTTGGGCTTATTCCATGCAAGTTGTGGTTGCTATAGTTTTTCGGGTCTTGTTGTTCCCACACAAGGGCCAGATAGTGACCATCGATCAATTGTCTTTCTCCAGACCTGACCCTTCATTGGGGGCATCCATGGTCCCGATGATTGATAATCCTCAACCAAGTGTAGTCAATGTAGGGGTTGGTTTGTGCCCATCTTTGATGGGTACCTTCGATTACCCGCCCCCTCAAGGCGATATCTAGTTTATATCCAATCACCATAAGGTTGAGATTTTTCAAGTTTCGTCGTTCCATACTACTTACTTCGATGATCCATAGATACTTCCTTCCCCATCAGTCATGATGGATGGGACAGGGCACCCAGGCATGTCCATGCCCTTGTCTGTAGCTGAAGTAGTTTACTCTTTAATCCAGCAAACTTCATCCAACACTGATCCAACTCCTGCACAAGAGTTTGATCCACTTCGAGAGCCTATTTGGGCTCAAGATTCTCTCGCTGACACTAATTCATTAGACTTATTCTTGCCCTCTGAGGAAGCTATAATTGAGGAAATGACTAGTCCGGACAAACCCTGGGATGATCTTCTTCACAGATCATACTTCCTCCCAGAGTTAAGCAGAATCGAAGCAGGGGAATTTACTTTGACTATGACTAGAGATAGGTCTTGTCCTATCCATCCTTTGGCTACTTGTTCTGTTTATGCCGAGGGTAATATGGTAAGTATCACTGAAACGATACCTATAAATCTCTCCAGAACCCCTGGCATTGTAGACAATGTTTTCGTCGGAGCATACTACTCCCCCGAGGAGATACCTAGCATCAACCCACAAAGTGTCGATCATGAGCTAACTTTGTTTATTTTCAAGCTTGCTTTGAGATCCGAAAGCAACATCCAACGAGACTTCATTTATGATTTTCGATCTCATCCGGATTAACTGAGAAAAGTAACCTCTACGGGTCTTCTTTTAATCCCTTTTCATACCCTCTAAACATGAAAATATTGTCGAGCGACCTTGTGGCCTTTCACGCTCATTAAATTGAAATTTGAAGTTACGTCTATCCGGTGATAGTTTACCCCTTTTTCAATCCGGATGGTCAACTGTACGAACAAAGGTATACTCTATGGAACTTCAGTTCTCTAGAAGAGTACCCTCAGGTATAATTTTATCCCTTTTTCGGGCCTGAGGGACTAAACTTATGAAAAAGGAACCCCCTTGGAGTCCATAGTTAAGCTCTTTTCAGACTCCCTAAAATTGAAAATTTCATCGATTGACCTTATTCTTTCACACTCGTTAAACTGGTCCAGAAGAACATTCCTGACGGAGTCCATAGTTAAGCTTTTTTCAGACTCCTTAAAAATGAAAAAATGGATGAGTGATATTTTCCTTATCACACTCGTTAAAATGGTTTTGAATAGACATCTTGTCGGTGCTAGTTTACCCCTTTTTCGAACCGAATAGACTATATTTGAAAAAGGTACCCCAATGGAGTCTCCTTTTATGTTTTTTTAGACTCTCTAAATATGAAAAACCACCGAGCTTACCTTTTCTAGGCTCGTTAAACTTACATTGAAGGACGTTACCATTGTGTGTCTTATTAATCGCATTTGGATACCCGCATCTTTGGCCTAATGTCAGCTCCATGTTGCTCTCAACTGAACCATCTAAGGCATGCCTTATACGCAAGCCTTGTAGCATTTTACTTCTGCGTCTTGACACCTTTGGCCCCTGGAGGATTTTTCCCGAGTGTCCTTTTCTTACATATGTCTTTTTTCCCTGAACATCCTTATGTTCCCTGCACTTGGAACCAATATGTTTGCGACACTTGATTCTCCTTTGTAACGTAACATTCTTTTATTCTTTTTCCAAAATTATTGAAAAAGACAAAAAATCAAATATACCCCAAAAAGAGGAAGGGAAAAGTATTTTCTTTATTGGCAGGATAATGAGTCGCCCTTGGATAAAGCACATCTGTCCATTTGTTCGTCAAACTATGGGATGTAATATGACCTTAGGAATATTTTATCACTACATAGAGTTGTGTCCTCCTCCGTTTGGTTATTCTTCCAAACATATGGAGAGTTTGCATTGCCTCCTGCTTCGTAAAATTATGATTAATGCCATGTTGCCTAAGTCTCATCATTTGTTGTGTTGTTTTCCAAGGGAAGTTTCTACCAAGCCTGAGTCGGCCCCTCTACAATTTGTCTCTTGCCCTCATTCCCATCCATCCTGAATGTCCAATCAATTCCTTGTTTCGAAATCAATGAAGCCTTCAGTCTGATCATCAATATTATCTAGTCCATTACCAACGAGCCATCGAAGACCTCTAGGTAGTGACATCGTACACTCATATTACACTCCTACCCGAGTTTTGAAGATTTTGAAGTTGTTGCTCGAGCTCTGAAGACCTCATCTCTAGCCATCAAGCCTTATCAGCTTCTAAGAAGATGGATACTCTACATGTATATCTTTTTGATTTCGAGATGTAGCTCTGTTGTGTATTGTTCATGGCTACACTTTATATAGTGATATGACATGGATCTACAATGTATTTGATTGGTAGCCATGAGTTTATTCTATCCTGAGCATGGGTATGCCCACCTCAGTGAGACATTTTTTATTTTATAGATGACGCCTCCCAGTTCCTGGTCCTTAGGCTCACTTTTTTGGCACATCAGTAAAGATTGGTAATGTATTTTAGCCATCAGATGCTCTTCTGACCTCACACATTAGGGGGCATTTGTTATAACCCTAATTTTCACCATACATGCTTACTTGGCATTAGGCCATCTCAGATCCCTTCTTTTCCAAAGCATTGTTGAACAACTCTTTAAAAAACCTCCTTTATAAGGACCCAGGCACCCTACTCCATTACTGCACATGTGTACACTCTAGCTGACCTAAAAAAACCCTCGTATACCTACAAAAGCATGAAAAAAGGAAAGTTGTCGATGGAACACATAGCTTTGGGTGAGTTAACTGAAATTTTCGGCCATGCATGGCCGAGGGTTCGTCCAAATACCTAGGTTCTTCTAGCCTATAAAAGAAGGGTTAGGGGTCCCATTTGGAAGAGGAAAATAAGAGTAAAGAAACTCTACCCAATTGCACATTCCCATTGTCCTAACCCTTTAGCCATCCTTATGCAAAGAGAGATACAAAGAAAATAAGTTGGAGGACATTTGAAGAGGAGTCCAGGATCAGGTTCATGGAGTAGTGGTCGGTCTCGACATTGTAATTTGATTCATTAAAGTTAATAATAAAGAAATTCTTTTCCCGTCCCACTATATGAGTTCCTCATAGTTTAGCGAATATATGTTTGAATCTCTAACCCATTAATCTGTAAAACAAATGCATGTAGAGTTTGTTTCTTGTTTTGTACGCAGTTTAGTCTTGGGAGGATAGCTGCTAGCAAGCGATCAAGCATGAAGAAGGATTGACATTGAACATCCATAACAAGGTATGTTCGTTTAACCATGTATTTGCTTAAAAGAAATGGGAATTAGGTTTGGGACGATGGTAGAAAGTAGGATTCTTTCGGTCTTATCTGCATGCATAATATAACCCTAAGTGATAATTCGTAGGGGGATTTCCCACCACAAAATTCCATCCACCGTCTGAACCGTTTTGATTCAACTTCTGATGGCTACATACCTCACACAACTCTGAAAACCAAAACCGTGAGACCTCTGTGATCGACTGGTGTATTCCCATGAATTTTTTCCAGTCTCTGAATTTGGTATCCATCACTAACCTTTGCATAATTTTCCTGTCATGCACCCTAAAATACTAGTGGAAAACCCGTGGACTAAACCATGTCTCCTGTGTGTCTTGTGAACCCGGTTTATCCATTCTGCAAATCCAAGTTTGTGCTTAACCCTCTGGGTTGTTGTCTTCTGAGAAACCTGAGCATACCGTAATTGTCAATGTCATGTGTGTTTTAATTGTGGGTTGTTGTGGCCACACAATCCCTTGGATGAGTGTGATTGGATACTGTCATTCGTTCCTTGCTGATTCTTATTGTTGTTCTCCTTATGCTGGAACAAAGTTGAAGAAGAAGATTGTCAGGCTTGTGTGCAACACTCTCTCCAGGTGAGAGAGGTGGTTGTGGTTGAAAAGGTAGGTTGTCAGGCTAATGAGCGACTCTCTCCAGGTGAGAGAGTGCACGGGGGAAGTGAGAAATCCTAGAATGGGTCCCGTAGTTTCCACAGAGCTTAGGTAATTTCAGTCCTGCCTGTTGTTGAAGCCCAAGGCAAGGGGGGTTTAACAGCCAAAGGACTATCTTGGTGACAATTGTTATCACTGAAATTTTGTTCGCAAATGGTTACAGGAATCTAGCATCTCCAAACAGCTATTAAGTTCACCCATGGACCAAAATTACCAAAAAATCATTTCTAAAAGGTCCAAAACTATACAGCTAGTTATAAAATCAGGATGCACTATGACTATACAGAGAGCGTGTGCACATGTGCCATCAAGAAATGCAGGAAAATCACACATGCGCATGATGCACGACTGTGGACGTTGAAATCCATGCACACCTGAGAATGACACATTTTTTATGTTGGTCAGCCTCCCACCCACTTCTGGTTCAGCTTCCAAGTTGATTTGACATCCAAATCTTGGCTGAATCCGGCTGGGTGGCTGGTCAAAGACCGAAAAGTGCCCTAAACATTCCCTTGTTCACACTAAAATATGGTTGCATAATACCTCAAAGTTGTGCTATAAAAAGAGGCCATGGGTGCACTACATCTTCAAGGAATTCATTTGTAAGGTTATGTTGTTGCTATTCTCTTGGGGAATCCTCTTTTCTCATCAAGAGCATACTAGAACCATTCCATTTGAGCTATTCACATCACCCTTTGAGTGAATTAGCTTGGGATTCTTTCACCATTTCTTTCAAGTTTTCAAGTTGTAAGAAGAGCTCAATCTTGGGGGTCAAAGAGCCCTCCCTTGGAGGAAGAAGGGACCCAAAGTCCCCCTTTCTCTTTGGTTTTTTCTTTTCACTAATACAATCCTTTCCATTCATGACATGAGTCTTTTTTGTTTCTTGTTCTTATGTCTTTATGCACTATAGTTTAATTGTTTTTATCATTCCTATTTTAATTCTTAGCTTAGTCTTTTATGCTTTACTCTCTTAACCATTTCCTTTACTATTGTCTTGCTTAGCTAACCCAATTAAGCTTGTAAGAACCTCTAATTTTCTCATCTAGGTGACAAAAGAGGTGCAACAGATTGGCGACTCTGTTGGAGAAAGGTATCAATTTCCTAACCCACTTGGGTTATTTTAGCTCTTCTTTTTGTTTATTTAACCTGCAGGTACCATAACCAGCCCAAGATGACCTATAGGAAGCCAATTTCAAAGCCGAGTTGAAGGAATTCCATCCGAAATTTTCTTCATGGTCGTGTGATAGTTCTGCGCTGGTTTATCGACCCACAGTCGTGCATTGTGCGCACGTGCGCCAAAATCACTGTATTACTTAACACCTTCTATGCACCTGCACCCATCAACCTCTTCTAGTTCGTGCATTAGCGCTCAAAGCACCTCTGTCTAGTCTGAGACCCATGCACCTGTGCACAAAAATACACATTGTAAGCTTTTTATGATCTGTGGAGGGCCCATAGCCTTCTAAAAGTTGATTCCATGCATGTTGTAATCTGCACTACACTTACATTCCCTCTCCATATAAAGGGATTAGCTAAAACACATAGGCACTTAGGGGTAAAATCATAACTTTTCCTCCTTTTTGTCATTTTTCCACATGGATGGCTAGCTTTGACTAAAGTTAAGTTGGAATCATTTCACATCACATATAAAACTTGCATTGGGACTAGAAATTGGATAACAATCATTGAGTATGCTCTTCTCTCACGCTTCAAAGCGACCTTGAGACTCAGAATGAGGTTGTGGGACAATTTTGTCTCCCTTAAATATACAAAATCTTTAGGAGAGGACAACAGCCCCATCGAGACTCCTCTTAATTTATTTTTCAAACACATCTTAAGATTGTAAGGGCCCATAGATTCCCACATGCTACAAATATAGGATAGTTTTGAAATTTTCTTTCTTAGATTAAATCACTAGGGAAGTTTAAAGGTTTTGTAATGGGCCCATACATGCCCACATATTGACAATCTAGGATAGTTTCAAAGATTTCTTAGATTAAATCACATTTAAGGAGTTAAAGGAATAGTAAAGGACCCACATGTCCACATGTTAGTTTCCTGGGGATTTTAAAATTCTGCAAGGTTGTACCAACGACATTTAGTTAATTAGGTAATCAAAGACTTGTAAGGACCAAGTGAAGTCCACATGCAACAAGGTGACACCTAATTTATTAAAACTTGGCACACTTTCACTTGTTCACACACAAGATCACCAATCACTCACATAGTTTTATCTAGAAGTTGTGGACGTCAAAGTAAGTTTCCTCCAACGGGATTCCGAAACACCCCACCCCTTTTCTTGACAAAACTATCCACTCCCATTTAATTTCAACGAGGTTGGTTCACAGCCCCAATCTCTCACACAAACACATCTAAAATTTTCTAAAAAAATCACTAAGTTTTCCTCCACAGGAGGTGCCAAAAGAATTTTTTAGTCTAGGTAGGATCTTGGGGATAGGCATCCAAATAACTCCCCGTTATCTGGTTCTCACATTTTCAAAACAATAGAAGTTGTCAAATAGGGAACTTTAAATCCTCCAAGTAAAGTGTTCCTAACACCATAAGGTAGGGAGATACTCGTGAAGGGTTGAAGGCCAAGGTCCAGTTGTTCTGTGCATCCCCCCTTGAGGCACCCACCTCTTGGACGAGATCCAGCCTGTGACCCATTTCTTAGGCCAAAAATCTAAATGCCACACTTTGACCGAGATACCTAGTGACCAAATTTTAGAACATCTACCCAGGTGGCAATTGTGGGTTGCAATCGCACCTTTATTAAAATATTGTGTGGCTATTAGGAAATATCACCAGTTCTTTCAGGATATGCCCCCTCTACCCCTCATTATAACTGATTGCTTCATCCTTCACTAGTTTCTCTTCCTGTGGCTTCAGACCCCACTGTTGAGTGCTATTGGAAGGTCCAGTGCTATTTGAGAAGAGAGACGTTACGTCTTTTAGGACACTAACATTTGTTTTCTTTTTTCTTCCATGCAGACAAAATTCACCTATCCACATATATATGCTTCTTTATCAAAACACTTTATGTATGATGCCCTTCTGATTACATCTGATTTGGAAATATATTGTGAAATTCCAAGAAATTGCAACAACGGCTCTTGTTTACTTATTGCTCTCACCACCATTTACACACATTCACTTATCTAGTCAGACATCATAGGGAACCCACATAACCCCCATTGTTCCAAATGCTTGCTAAATCTCCCCCCTATTCTAGGAGGATTTACTAGTCTTGCCAACTCATCGGCTCCCCCTTCTCACACCCATGTGAGTGCCACTATCTTAGGATCAACATTGCTTTCTTCCACCTTACTCGGGTCCACTTCCCAAGGTCAACCATCCACTCGCTCTCCTTTACATGGACACAGGAGGCTAACTTCTTCTTAAGGAGGAAGTACAAACCCACCTAGCCCCCTCCAATGGTCAGGTACTCAGACCACTCACACTATGGCCAGAATTAATCCTTCGCCACCACCCCATATGCCATATTTGGCTTCCCTCAATATCCTGGATCTGACTAAACTCACTAATGATCCTATGTTGCACAACCCCACATGGCCTACAATGCCTACCACACTCACTTCAGACATCCCCAAGTTTGAAGGAAAAGCAGGAGACGATCCTGCCAACCATATCATGACCTTTCACCTATGGTGTTATTCAAACAACATCATGGATGATTCCATTCAATTGAGGTTATTTCAACATACCCTCACTGGCCCATCAACCAAATGGTATGTCGAAGAAAAATATGGGTCCCACGCGACTTTGGAATCCTTGGGGAAAGCATTTTTGACCTTCTTTCAACTACCCGTTCGTCACGACAATGGCCTTGAACTACTCTCAGACTTCATACAAACCACCTTCACACATATTGCTGACCACATCTATGAATGGCGTCGACGATGTAGTCTCTGCAAAGCTGATGCTACCCCCCAACAATGTCTTAATTGGTTCCTCAAATCACTTGTTTCCCTCCTTGCCAAATATGTGGTCGCCATCTTCCCCTCGTTTGAGGAAGAGGCCATTAGCAAGACCCAACATTTTGAACTCATTTACGCCCAGTTCGGCTACCTATACATGGTACTCCTGGATGCCCCAAGACCTGTGCCATTCAGCTAAGACAAACCTAGGATGTCTCACTCAGCAGATGGATTGATTATAACACTACACACCACAACCCATAGCCTCAACAACCACCCATGTATGGCACACCCCAATATCCGTTGGCATATGGAGGAATCCCTTATTATCCTCCTCCTCCTTATCAACATTCATACCCTGTTGCCCTACCTCCACCCATCAGTGGACCCTCGCTAGCACCCATAATACACCCACATGTTCAACCAAGCGCTGGTACTCCCTCTACCTCAGCCTATACCCTAAGCACTAGTGAAAGCGCCACGCCTTCCTATGTACCTTATGGATCATTGCCACAACACAATCCATACTTCCCATTTCCTGGCCCCCCACAGCCCATGGCTCCACCACAAGGACATCCACACGTTGGGGTTAATTTTGTTCAACCCTCTCCCATTCAGCAATATCAAAATTTTGAACAAATGAATATAGCAAATCCATCCCATCAATTGAAAAATTCTAGAAAGAAAGGAAAAAACCAAAACAATAATAATCCCAGACCAGGAGGAAACCATAACCAAACCCAATAAAACCAACCTACTGGGGGCAACCAAAACACGGGGAAACAAAACCCTCAAGGGGGAAATAATAAATGCTAAGGGAAAAATAACAACAATCTTCAGACCAATTTCCCTTGTGCCCTTTGTGGTGAGTTTGGTCACTATACTCACCATTGCCCCCAAATAGTCGACTTTAAATGGATGAAAGAATTTGTAAGTGGACCATGTCCCCCGGCACTGCCTGCCCCCCAGCAGGCCCCACAACAATATGTGCAGCAACCACCCCCAGCCGTGCTGCAAAACCCCATCCTGCACCAGGGGGTAATGAACACCCAACAAGACATGCAGCCTACCCTACCACATATAGGACAATATCCCAATCCAGGCAATTCTGCTGATCGTACTATCCTCCTCACTAGTGAGGAAGAAGTTCTTATACAAACATGCAGTCGTTAATAGAACGCAACTCCTGAGTCAGATCCCACCACCTCGGACGCACCCCCAGTTGTAACTGGGCCCCCTTTTATGATTCCTCGCCCTAATACTGACCCACCCCTTTGTATTCCTTGCATCCCCTTATGCAGGAATGTCCACAACCCTAAGGCTAGGGCAACTCATAATTACAGTTTGGTCGATGATTTGGCACAATCTCCTACTGCTATGTCAATCTTAGAAGTCCTTCAAACTTGTCCTACTCAACGAAAGTTTTTAGTTTCTGCCCTCGGGGAATTCAACCCTATAGATATCCGACTCATTACATTTGATCTCGATAGCGAAGAACCTCGCCTCCCTGCTCTCATCGCTTTTCAAATCCTAGTTAAAATCCGAAACATTACAGTTCACCACTACATCATTGATGAGGGTGCATCCACATGCATTATGGAAAAATATGTATGGCAAAAACTTAGTTCCCCCGAACTTATACCATCTACCATTACCTTAAGAGCCTATGATGGAAGACCCTCATCCCCCGAGGGACTCTTCCAAAATGTCCCTGTCGAGCTCAGGGGAAAACCGTTCTGATTGACATTGAGGTTATCGATGCCCCACTTGACTACAATATCTTGTTCGGTTGTAGCTACATGTATGATATGAAAGTCGTCGCCTCTTTTGTGTTCCAAACCATGATGTTTCCACATAACAGAAAAATCATTACCATCGATAAAGTATCACATTATGAGCCCAACCCCTCATCCAACATCAATAACACCCTCCCTTTCATCCACACTAATTCTGACGCCTATCCACTCATCGATATGGGCCCCATAATCTTCAAAGACCCATACTTGCTAGGGACATACCACGGAGCACCACCACTCCTCCATCCCTCAGTCCAAGTATGTGTTGTATCCTCTAATGGAATGACAACTGAAGATACTCTCCCTCCCACGGAGGCCTATTTTATCCCTAACATCCCACTAGTCGGAGAACTCCTCCCTCATGAACCCCCTGGAACTAGCTCAACTCTACCCATTCCTGATCTTCCCCTCCCACAGGCCACCTACCTCTACTCTCTGAGTTTCTTCACTTTGTACCGCCTCTGGCAAAATTTATCCTCCATCTAGTTGTCCCCCTAACACTGAACCTAGTTGTATGGTTGCTGCCACTTCACATATATCCCCAACCAAGGGCAGTCTTGAGTCTCCACCCATCTTGAATTTGTCCATGTACCTCCTCAGTTTCTAATCCCATCCAGTGAATTTCCTAAAGCCCTCTGCTTCTTAGCATCATGTTTCCCTTTCTGTCAACATCAACACCATTTCCAGAAGGGAAACAATATCTTAACCCTCATTACCTTTACAATGAGGAGTCTCAGACGGTACATGGAGCATCATCATTGCTCTTTGCTATCATTGACCCCCATAACATTCGACTTCAACACTCTCTCATGTTATGGTGGGTCTTACTTTGCGACTATTGCAACTATTTTTATATTTTCCAAAGACCTCTAAAATTTTTTGGGCCATCAATGCTCGCCAAATCCTTGATACTTCCTCCAAGTGTCATTGATTACTTTTTAGAGTATTGTTCCTCATCAGAATTGTCCTCTACTCTTATCAACATGCCCCCGAGGGCGCTGCACTCATCTTCACCAACATACCACTTCAGCTACTGTCTTACACATGTTTTGAGTTACATGACACGAGCATGGGGCATGCCCGCCTCGTTTGTACACAATTTATTTTTCACAGCTTTAGAAAGTTCAGGTCCTACAGGTTCCCCTCTCCCTCCAACGGGTCGCTCTTGATACTCTCGCTATCACTCTTTCTTACAATCATACTCTCAATAGAAGAAACATTGATGAATTTCGGCTATACGTATGCTCCTAACCTAATCCATTAGGGGGCATCTGTTATCACTGAAATTTCATCCGCAAATGGTTACAGGAATCTAGCATCTCCAAACAGCTATTAAGTTCATCCATGGACCAAAATTACCAAAAAATCATTTCCAAAAGGTCCAAAACTATACAACTAGTTATAAAATCAGGATGCGTTATGACTATACAGGGAGCGCGTGCACATGCGCCATTAAGAAATGCAGGAAAAGCGCACATGTGCACGATGCGTGATTGTGGATGATGAAAGACACGCACACCTGAGAACAGTGCATTTATGATGTTGGTCGGCCTCCCACCCACTTATGGTTCTTATGTCCTTATGCACTATAGTTTAATTGTTTTTATCATTCCTAGTTTAATTATTAGCTTAGTATTTTATGCTTTACTCTTCTAACCTTTTCCTTTACTGTTGTCTTTCTTAGCTAACCCAACTAATCTTGTAAGCACCTCTATTTTTCTTATCTAGGTGACAAAAGAGGCGCAACAACAATGAAGGTGTATACTCCTGGGGTGGGAAAGGCATGTGGGGAATGAGAGTCTGTGAGAAGTGGGCATAAGTGGCTCATGGGAGATAATTCTTCCTCATAAACTATGTGTCTTCCTGTTGACCTTGCCTAGCCTAGAATTCCCTTACCCGGTGGAGCTTAGTCCCAGCTTGAGGGTGACCTACTGCTAAGACTGATGAGCAGTGCGGTCTAAGGCTGGGAGGTTCCTGGAAGGTATGCACAAAGTTGGTGGTGTTATTCCAATTAAAAAGAGAAGTATTAATTTTGTACTTAATTTATATGTGATGCATGTCTGTGTCTTGAAATGTATCATGTATTCCGTTGCAATGATATTTACTGTTAATTCTATTTAATTATGTATGTTAGCAGTGATATCGTGATTACTCTGTATTGTTGGTTAAATTTCATAAATGTGTTAATTTGATTTAATGCATAATCTTTATAAGAATATTATATATGTATGAGAATGTTTCTGCAAAGTAGCATTGCCCAACAATGTAGTTGATGTCCAGGGACGTTACATAGTTGCACGAGGGGTAAAAGGAGGCACGCGTGTCAGGTCAAATTTTGTTAATGTGCGCCAGTTTTAGTTCTTCCAATGCAAGTCAGTCCAAGTTTGAGATGTGTGCCAGAAATAAAGAATCCAATGCATGCATGCTAAAATCAAGAAAAGAAACTTTCGGAAATCTTCTTTAATGATTACTACAGATAGCATGAGGGGTCATGGAGTTGAAATAATATGAGTTGGAAAGATAGTTGAGATTCCCACGATTCCAAAGAGGTGACATGGAATGCATGAGCGTGAAAAAAGTGTTTGGGACTGACTTTTAGTTAAGCGAGTGGAGCAGAACTAAAAGTGACTGAGTGCTAGAGCAGAGAAGGATTTAAAGGAAGAAACAACAATAGAAAGAGAGTTGGCTAGTTGGTTAGGTAATTTAGTCAATTGGTTTTTGATGTTGTCGAAGCTCGCTTTGAGCATAGGGTTTGGTAATGTCTTTGTTTTTAATTTTGAGTATGTCATCCCTATAGAGTCCAAAGAGATGGATATGGCGCAATGTAATGTAATAATGAGGAATTTCATAAGAGAGAAAGAATCTGTTGTTGTCAATGCATGAACTACTTAATGTATTTTTGTGGTGATGGAATGAAGATAATAAAGCTACAATAATTTTGGTCTTATGATTTATTACTCTTGTGTCAATTGAATGTGTTTTTTTATGGTATGCACTATTAAATGTTAAAGTAATATACAATGGATTCTACAAATTTCATCCTGGATGGATCTATGTGTGTTTAGTCCTTCATCCCCTACACAAGATCGGATGGTCTTTGTGATCCTCATGGCGTCTTAGGTGATACCTTCTTCATTCTTTCCCTGAGGAATGATATGTCAATGCCTTAGGGTTTTTGTTGGTCAAACTATAGAAGAACCCCCCAACATTAAGAAAGACAAAAACAAGCATGAAAAGACCCAAAATGTGCAAAAAAACACCCAGGCCAAACATCAATAGGAAATGTAGGCTCGACAAGAGGTCGAGGCTGCACACCAAGAGATCAAATAACTCCATGTCACAGAAGTCATTGCACAAGTTGAGAGTAACTCTCACCATGGAATGACACTCACTGCCCACAAATAAATGATTAAAATAGTCGATGAAGTCTATGTGCATTTACCTAGGATAGAGGTAGATATTTTGGATATACCCATGCTTCGCAATCTTCATCCGGTCCAAAAGTAATTTCAGTTCTCGGAGACATAGAATATCGAGCTTTAGGAAAATCTCAAGTGACCTACCACAGAAAAATAGAAGTTGCAACAAAATATAGTAGTTGTAAAAGAAGAATTGAAAAGGGAAAAGAAAACATCAATGAATTCAAAGGACTGGTCAAAAACAAAAGTTGCAACATAAGATAGTAGTTGTAAAAGAAGAATTGAAAAGGGGACAAACACACATCAATGACTTTGTAGGACTGGTCGAGTATAGTTTCACCCTCTGGAATCACTTCCAAAATGCACTTGAAGTCCGTTCCGTTGAAAATAAAATCTGAACCACATAAGCATAGGTCGCACAACAACAAAAGGAATTGTCGTCATTACCCCATGTTGAATTGTCATCATTACCCCATGTTGAATGAAACACAACAATGAAAACAATTTCCATTAAACTTTAGGAAATTACAGCAACCCGCACAAAAAAAAAACATCACTGACATTACACTAAACATATACGAAAAAGGCTATATGTATTACAATCAACTAGAAGTACCACACTCAATCAAAACCCCAATGAAAACAAAAATGGAGCACATCAACCTTCAGTCTCCATAGATTACAACAATTGATGTAGAGGAAGTTTTCTAATTAATGTAATGACTACAAGACAATTTTGATGAGGTTGATGATCAATTTTAACAATTCATTCACGAACACATGACCACAGTGTCATTAACCTCCTCTGCTAATTCGTAAGAAACATTGTTGCCTCGAGGTTGATCCAACTAATAGTGTTGGGGACCTATCAGAACCCTAGGTTTTGAACAAGTTGTGCATGCACCACAAATTGATACTACACATGCACCCATGAAGATACAATGTGCGGTGCCAGGAAGGATCAACGTCAACACCAACCTGAGGAATATTGTGTCCGCCAAACCATTTTGGTACTACATGCAAGGAATCAAGAAGAGAGTCTATGTAGACCAAATCTGAGTGTATCTTCAAAAATATTTGTAATTGATTTTTATAACAACCCGAATGATCATGGGAAATGGTATGGATGAGATGATAAGTTAGTTAGGATTTCCATTCTCCAGGAAAGATATGGGGGATGAAGTGGACAAGAAACATGTGTGGGACTTTTGTTCACTCAAGAGAGTGGAGTAGAGTAGTTGAGAAGGAGAGAGTTCATTATTGTAACAGAGAGTAAACTTGAACGGTAAGAGAGAAATCCACATCCAATTTTGTACAAGTCGATAATAGAGAAAAAATTGTGTATGAATGAGAAATATAGACTAGATCACATGGTGTAGATATCTTTTATGACTATGTATCTAAATGTCTCTTAACTTAATTAATGAAATATGGATTCCTTCCTCTCTAAATTTTTATGTGTTATGGTTTGAATATATCTCTATTTTATTTTCTTATTGATGGTAATTTGGTACTCAACGATGAATGAATGAATGGGGTTTATTCCTGAGAGGTTTTCTTGTAAGTGTTGTCCCTTTTCATCCAACACAATACTAATGGTATATATGATTCTCATGGTGTCTCAGTTGATACCTTCTTTTATCCTCGACTGAATATTAAATATGCCAATGCCTTGGGTTTTTTTTGGTGAATCTTGACGAACCTTGGGTATTCTAGTGAGTGGAGAAAGAGTCAACACCCTTTTCCATGAATATTGATGAGTATTCCATATTCTTCCTTGATAATTATGATATCAATATTATTTTCTTCCTTGAAATATTTATTGGTAATGAGGGTGCCAATATGATTTCACATTCGATGGTTTTCCTTTACTTTGCACACCCATTTCATCTTTCATCTTTTTAGAGATAAAGACATCCTTTATTCTCTTTTATTGGTCGTTGATTACTCTAGCCTTGGATATAATACCATCATATTTGAAACATATATCCTATAGATGAATTTCAACTTTTTCAAGTGTCTTCTGGTGACCTTCTTTAACCTTTTCTTCTTTCTCCTTTTCAAGATACAACAATTTGGGTTCTTTGGAGGTGTCTCTTCTATTCTCTAAGGAGTTACACACAATTATTCCTCCCTTGGGGTCATACAAATTTTCCTCCTCGAATCATGCTCAAGGCCATTGCACAAAGAATCATAATGACACCCCAAATCCCCTCATATACAAAAAATCCCTTTTAGAAGGCTCATGTTCAAGGACGTCATCATGGATCATTAATCAAAAAACAAAATTAGGGTATAATTCCCTATATTTGTCACCCAACCATTGTTAAGGCCTCAAAACCCATCCTTAATGCACCAAATGTCATAATGGTACCCATATCTCACTCAAAGGTCAATGATGCATTATACAAGACATGCTATGTGTTTTATGGTCTTGTTTATGGACCTTGGTCCCATCAAGGAGCCAAGGACCTTATTGTAATCCCTGAACCATGGTCAATTACTTAGGACACCTATCCCTAGTTCACATGACTTCATAATATTGTCAATATTCCACTTGTAGGCCAAAGATCACCTCTAAAGGGCCTATGCTATGAGTTAAGGTCATGTTCATAGCCAATGTTCCTTAAACATACATTTATGGCGTAAGTACCTTGTTTCCTCCCTTCATTATGATCAAGACATTGATACCCATCCTTACTACACAAAATCTCCCAGTCGTGCCCATATCCCACTTCTATGTCAAATATACAAATTAACATGTACATGTTGTGGTTTGAGGCCTTGATCATGGGCCATTAGCTCAAGAATATTAATTTAGGGCCCATTTCTCTTAATTTCTCTCCCATGGTTAAGTTTCTAAGACCCATGATCCATCCCTAGTGCATAAAACCTTCTAGAGGATCCACATCCCACTCTAAGGATAATCATCTCCTATACATAACATGTTTTATGGTTTCAGGTCTCGTTCATGGCCACTGGTCCCTAGAATCCTAATCCAAGGCCTACAGTCCTTATTTTCCTTTTACATTAAATAAATATCCACCATTTTCCAATGGAACTTATTCAAAGAGGATGGCTACATACACAAATTAAATAACTCCTAAAGTTGGGAGGTTAGGGTGGGGACTAACATGGCCTTCCCCTTCAAAAGAAACATTGTCCTCAAGGCTAAACCTGAGGAAACTATTGTAGGATTGTGGCTAGTTCCCATGTCGAATATTTGGGTGGCATATCTTTCCACTGGATCGATACATGATTGATCATGTACTATTTCAATTGATTCTCCTGGGTATCCAATATTGCTTATGGCTTAAGACAAATGGAGCCTTCTTCATAAATTTTTGGTAAGTTGGTTTGAACCTTGCACTCTAATCCCATGACCTTGTTTAGACAAGACATGTGAAATATTGGATGAATGTTGGAGTGGGTTGAAATATCTAGTTTGTAGGACACTTGTCCAATGCTCTAGATGATCCCATAGTTTCCATAGAACTTGGGTGATAATTTACAAGGTGTTTTTTATTTGAGTGTTTTTTTTTATAGGGATAGAGATGAAGAAACATCTGATCCCATGTTGCAAAAGAATGTTTAGAGTGATGTTGGTCCACTTGTTGCTTCATTCTATTTTTAACCATAACCAATTTTTCCTTTAGTATGTAGAGAATGGATTTTGTAGTGTGGAGTGTATGATCCACTACTTGAACCTTGGAAGCATTTTGTAAATATGAAATGAATCACAACGGTTTTTGGCCATAAACCTCTTCATATGGGGTCATTTTGGGAGCTCCATGATAAGAGGTATTATACCACCAATTTTTGAGGGAAAGACATTGTTCCTATTGGTGTGGTTTTATATAAGAAAATCATCTCAAATAGGTTTCTAAGAACATTTTGATGACTTCACTTTGACCATATATTTGGGGGTGATATGTAGTGCTCATTTTTAGTTGGGTACCATGTAGTTTAAACATCTCCTACCAAAATTTTCTAGTGAAGGTAGGGTCCCGATATAAGGCAATGGAAGTAAGCATGCCATGTAACTTAAAAATCTAATCAAAGAAGACTTGGAAACTAAATAGGGGGTAAATGGATGTGGTAGGGAAAAAACTAAGAATACATGGAGAGACAATCAATTACCACCATGATCATGGATTTGTTTCCCACCCTCGAAATTTCCACTATAAAATCCACGACAATGTTGGACCATATGTGTTTTAGGATAAATAGTGGTTGCAATACCCATGGTATATTTTCTATCTCTCCTTTGTTTCTTTGGTAGGTTTCACAGGTTTCCACAAAATCCTATATGTCAATTTACATGCCCTCCCAAAAGAATGAGCGCTTAGTTCATTGGCATGTTTTATGAAATCCAAAGTTACCTATTGTAGGTGATGAATGGAATTCCTCTAATATTCTTTTCTTTAAGGAATAATTCTTTACTAGAACAATGTGTCCTTTATATTGCAATGTATCTAGCGACCATATATAACGCTAAGGAGGATTGGGATCTTCCTAAAGCCTATGGATGAGTTGAATGATAGTGTCATTTGTTAACCATTCTTGATGGTCCTCCTTAATCTAAACTATAGTGGGTAAATATAAGGAAAATGGAGATCCATCCTCCTCAAATTGTTGCAATAAGGCATCAACTACCACATTTCATCTACCCTTCTTATAGATAATCTCATAATCATAGAATCTTGGTGACCCACTAATGTTTCTTTGGTGAAAATAACTTTTTTTGAGAAAGTACTTCAGAGTATGGTGGTCAATATTGATCTCAAAATGTCACCCTATGAGGTATGGGTGCTAGGTATCTACTACATGCATGATGTCCATCATCTCTTTCTCATATGTTGATTTATCCAAATTGCAGTCACATAATTTCTTACTAGTGAATGCCAAAGTGTACCCTTCATGTGTCAATACCACACAAAGACCTCTTCTCGAGGAATCAAATTCCAAGACAAAAGCAATAGTAAAATCTATCCCTACTAATACTAGATTTGTGCACATGGCATTCTTTAAAGATGAGAAGGCATGTTTAGCATCCTCATTCCAAACAAAGGAATTCTTTTTTATTAGAGATCTTAAGGGAGAATTTTTTTTTCCATAATTTTTCACAAGATTCATGTAGTATCCCCAAGTCCTAAGAATCCACACAAGATTTTCATGGTTTTGGGAAGGGGGCAATCTTACATAGTTGCGACCTTCTTGGGATCAAATCGTACACCCTCCAAACTTACAATGTGACCCAAGTATTCAATCTTTGAAGCTCCAAAATCACATTTGGAGCATTTTAAAATTGTCAGTGGTCCTACAAGGGTTGCAATGCTCTATCAACATGTTCTAGGTGTCATTCCCATGTTTTATTGTAGACCATAATTTGAACAAAAAATACTAGAAAAATATTGCATAGAAATGGGTGAAAGATCTTGTTCATGAGGATTTGAAAGGTTGATGGAGCATTGCAAAGGACAAAAGGAATCACTAAAATATCATAATGACATTCATGTGTACAAAATGTTGTATTAGGGATGTCTACCCCTTTCATCCTAATCTAGTAGTAGCTAGAATAAAGGTCAATTTTAGTGAAAAACTTGGCTCCATGAAGTTCATCCAAGAGGTCATCAATAACTTGGATAGGAAATTTGTTCTTGATGGTAAACTTATTGATAGCTTGGAAATCATGATACATGCACCAAGTGTCTTCCTTCTTTAATACCATGACCAATGGGGATGAGTAAGGGATAGTACTGGGACATATGACTCATGTCTCCAAAAATTCATGAATGATATTTTCAATTCATTTTTATTTGCAAAAGGGTGCCAACAAGGACACACATTGGGTGTTTTACTACCTAGAATGAGGGGAATACCATGGTATTTCTCCCCACATGAAGGTGGTAAGCCTTATGGAATTTCAAATACCTTTTGATCCTTAAAGAGAGCCAACTACAAATTAGGTTGAATCTATTGTGGTGTGGTGTTGACTACTTGTATGGCACTGAACTATGAAATACTACCCAAGTGACCTTTCTTTAAAAAAATCTCTCTATGATGAGAGGTAATAATTTTAGTAGAACCATATTTAAGCCCCTTGAGGGTATGCTTCTTCCTTTCCACCATGAATATCATGTATAATTATTTGAAATCAATGGTGGATGGTCCCAAAGTGCATAATCAGTTTTCCCCGAGAACTATATTACAACCACACATTTCAATAACATTTTCACATTGACCCCCAAATTTCATTGTACCACCATTAGTGATCATAATTTGAAAATTAGATATGGGATGTAGATAACAATGGGTGTCTTGTGCTACTCTCCCATGGATAAAATTGTGGGTGTTTCCAATATCAATTAACACAGTGATCAATCACTTTATGGTGTTTGATGTAGAAAATCAATTTCAAGGTTTTGGGTGTCAAGAAAACTAATGGGGCATGGAGAGAAATTTGGGGTTCCTTGCAAGGAGCTTACAAAGGGGATTCATCTTCCATTGGGGTCTTGGTGTTGTTGGATTACTGAGAGGGGGCGTGAATCAGTAATAGAGCAATTTAATCCTTTTTCACCATAAAATGCAAGTGTTATATCAATGTAGAATTATCATCCAATAGTTGTAGAGTAAATAAACAATGAACAAATGAACAATCATGCACATACATAGTACACCAGTGTTTTACACAGAAACCCAAAGTGGGAGAAAACCACAAAATTATATTTCTTATATGTATGTAAGAATTACATTCATTGGAAGCACCAACTTCATTTGTTTTCCAGTTGCAACTGGAAGGAGGCTCCAACCCCCTAGTTTCTTAGGCTACAACCTGAAGGAAGCTACAACTCCCCAATTATCGATACAACCAGAAGGAGGCTCCAACCCCCTATGTTCTCCAGCTAGAACCGGAAGGTGGCTACAAAGACCTATCCTGCGCCATCCAACCCCCATGAAATAAAAGTAGAATTATGGAACCACTGTCACACTATCACTGTGAGATATAATGTTGTAAACTTGTACCAATCAACCTGTAAAAACTATACCAATAACCTATGCCAACATGTACCATACATCAACATGTACCTCAACCTGTACCATAAACAAATGCATCAACCATGCACCAAAACTGTACAAATAACCTATCCAAACAACCTGTAATCAACCTGTACCATAAACAAGTGCATCAACCATGCACCAACCTGTACCTCAACCTGCACCATCAACCAGTGCATCAACCATGCACCAAATATGTACCAATCATGCATCAAATACACATAAACTATGACTCATCAAGATGTACCAACATCATCGACTATACACCTCATGTATGTTCCAACTCATCAACTACTTCTCTCAACCATGTACCCAACATGTACCTCAACCATATACCAATATAACCATCAAAAGTTCTCTAGCAATACATCATGCTCTACATAACCAAATACCATAAACCCTTACTTCAAACCATGTTCCATAACCTCAATTTTATGTATCCTCAAGGATGTATCATTCATAAGCCAATCATATACCAATACCACTAACAAGTGTCTCTCACAATGCACCACAAGATATACCAATAAATCAAACTAAGTGCACTGACAATATTATACTTCAATAGATCTACCTCAAAACCATTCTAAACCAAGCCCTAAACTTCCAAGAGGGCATCCAACATATTTACAAGGAAAACCCTCAATGAGATTCATAAGTTCAACACTACACATATGAAAACCATACCTTTTTCTTATTATAGCGTTCTGCTGCCACGATTTGTCTGTCGCCTTTTTTCTGCTGCACTTTTTTCTATTGCACTTTTCCTACGCACTTTTCTACCACAGTTTTTCTTCCACGATTTTACTGCCACACTTTTTCTTCCACACTCTTCCTACCATGATTTTCCTACCGCACTTTTCCTTCCACGATTTTCTTTCCACATTTTTCCTACCACACTTTTTCTTTCGCAGTTTTCTGCCACACTTTTTTTTTGCCGTTGTTTTCCTGTCGCGATTTTTTTGCCACACTTTTCTCTATCAATAATACCTGCCCAAATAACCTTTCACAAAACAGATATTCAATGATATTCAATAGGTGATTAAATGATATACCTTTGCCTCTTATTTATACTTTCATGTAGCTTCCTCAAGGGGTGACCTTCTAACCATCTTAACCCACTTTCCTTATTTTAGGGCTAACCCTCTTCTAACCACTTGTTCACTTAGTAATTTCTCCATTAAATTTATTATTTAAATAATTTGTTTTGTATCCTTTTTGACTTATAGTACACTCATCACTTCACTTTATTATTTACCTTCTAACCATCTTAAACCACTTTCCTTATTTTAGGGCTAACTCACTTCTAACCACTTGTCCACTTAGTAATTTCTCCATTAACTTTATTATTTAAATAATTTATTTTGTATCCACTTTGAATTTGAATTATAGTACACTCATCACTTCACTTTATTATTTAAATAATTTCTTCTGTGCAACCACTTTGACTACTTTGACCTTTTGGGGCTTCTAGGTGGCTCATGAGGGTTCTTCAACTTCACATGGCCATAACTCTCTAACCGTGAGGAGTTATGTGGCATTCCACATACCACCGGAAATGGCATGACATGTAATATCCATCTAGAATACTCTTACCTTAAAATATATTAAAATTCATACCATTATACATCAAACAAGATTAGGTCCATTACCCAAACCTTTGTGCTACCATAATTCTCTACCAGACTTTCTTCAAGGGTTGACATCAATGACAACCAACCCAAATAATAAAAAATCCCCCCCTTTGGCATTGATGTAAACATTGTGATGCAATATTGAAGTCATATCACTCATTCTTCGCTTGTGACCATACCTCTATGCTCTTTCTCCAAGCAATTACCTTTTCATATGATAAATCTCCCCCCCTTTGTCATCAATGGAAAAGGTATATTTCCATCTGGGGCTGCTCCCCCTGACTAAAATATTCATGAAACTGATCTCCCAACCTAAACTGTCCTCTTTATGGTCCTTCCTAGTGTGAATATAAGACATATAAGATAAGAATTCAAAATCATTCATTTTGGAGTAGAAATTACTCCGAGTCTCTGGTCAAGATACTCAAAGGCTTCCCCTGGAAACAATTTTGCAAAGATGTATGCCACTTGTTATTTTGTGCCCACATATTGAACTCTGATTTTCTTCTCTGCAACCTATTCCCATAGAAAGTGATACTTTATTGGAATGTGCTTCGTCTTGGAGTGCATCACCGGGTTCTTTGAGATATTGATGGCACTTGTATTATCACAATAGATTGGAATGGGCTCATCATACTCAACATGTATATCTGTCAAAGTTTGTTTCATCCATAGAACCTAAGTACAACATCCTGCTATTGCAATATACTCTACTTCAGTTGTAGATAAATATATTGATGATTGTTTCTTGCTTAGCCAAGATACTAAACACTCACCGAAGTAGAACATTTCTCCACTGGTGCTTCTTCGGTCATCAATGAAACCTTCCCAATATGCATATGTGTAGGCAATAAGTGATAGATCCTTTCCTTTTGGATACCATAATCCAAACTTTTATGTTCCTTTGAGATATCTGAATATCTTCTTCACTGCTAAGACATGTGATTCTTTTGGTGTTGCTTGAAATGATGACACATGTCCAACTACTTGCATTACATCTGTTTTGGATGTTGTCGCATATAGTAAGATACCAATCATTGTCATGTATTACTCTGGTCTATAGACTTTGAATCATCATCTTTTCTAAACTTG
This sequence comes from Picea engelmannii, assembly GCA_009831015.1. Lineage (NCBI taxonomy): Eukaryota > Viridiplantae > Streptophyta > Pinopsida > Pinales > Pinaceae > Picea > Picea engelmannii. The sequence continues at coordinate 607,394 of ML776808.1, forward strand.
CAACTAGTTTGCATAGGAGTGGTAACTAGTTTGCAATCTTCCATTCTGAACCTCTTTAGCCTTTCTTTGATATACTTAGTTTGAGAAATAAAAATTCCTTGGTTTCTTTGACATATCTGAAGACCCAGAAAGAAGGATAGTTCTCCAAGTAATGAAATTTCAAATTCATTTTGCATATCCTTTGCAAATTTATGGCTTAACTTGTCATCATTGCTTCCAAAAATAATATCATCAACATAAAATTCAATAAATAAAATACTATCTTGAGTTACCTTGATGTAGAGGTTGTTGTCTGCACTTCCTTTTCTCAACCCTACCTGCTATAGATATTTATCCAGTCTAGAATACCATTCTCTAGGAGCCTATTTTAGACCATACAAGGCCTTCTTCAATTTGCACATGTAATCTGCGTTCTTTGACAACTGAAATCCTTTTGGTTGTTCGATGTAGAATTCTTCTTCATCTTTTGTTTCTTCTTCGTAAAGTTGTTCCATTGATTCATTTTCTTCTTCATTTAATTCTTGTCCACCTGTTTCATCAATTGTTACATTGATGCTTTCCACAACTTTGTTCAACCTCATATTGTAACACTTGTATGCTTTCCTTGTACTTGAGTAACCAACAAGTACTCATTTTTCCACACGAGAGTAAAAATTTCCCATTCTGTCATCTTCTCTTTTGATGTAGCATTTGCTTCCAAATACTCTGAAGTGCTTCACATTTGTTGGTCTTCCTTTCCATATCTCATAGAGAGTTTTTTCACTATTGTTTCTAAGCATTACTCTATTTTGAATGTGAACTGTTGTATGCACTGCATGTTTACAAAAAATATCTGTCAATTCTGAATCCATTATCATTGTTCAAGCCATTTCCTATGTAATTATCATCCATTATGATAATGTTCCTTTCTCTCTGAACCACTCTCTAAACCAATCTATGAATCCATGCTCTCGTCCACTGTCATATATCTTTCCAAACCTACTAAGTGTTCTTATGAATCCATCTCTGTCCATACTGTCAAAGACTCTACTGCACAATTGTCCATAATGTAGACCCATATATCACTATACTATCATGAAGTATTCACTACTACAACTGATTGTACTTCTGCTAACTGACTGCTCTAGATATGTCTATTCAAACTCTTCAAGTTTCTCGAAGGATGGTTCTTTGGTATGTCACAACTATCGCATAGAATATCCTTGTCTAATATTCATGTTACCTAGGAGTCTCTAATCCGGATGGCTTAGAACATCTGATATTAGTGTTCTCTTTCATGGAAATATCGATCATGCTTCTACAATCACTAGCTATGTGTCCATAGATATGACATTTGTAACATTTAATGTTACATGGGGCCACATAGGAATTCATTGCTTGAACATTTCTTTTATAATCCCTGCAATCTGCAACCTTATGTCCAAAGTTAGTATAATAAAAACAATGACCATGAAAGAAATTTGCATACCTGGGAGTGAATGATCTTCTTTGTGGCATATTCCTTCTGAATTTTTTCCTTGACTGATCATGATCATGATTGAAGTTTCTTTGTGGCTTGAACATGGATGGTCTTCTTGATGATGTATCTTCAATAGTTTTCTTAGATTCTAGTTGACCATGATCCCTTCCTTTGAGTACTTTTACATAACTCTTTCTATTTTCTTCATTCTTTTTTTTCTAGCAACCTAGAGTGCTTCTCTTAATTCTCTATAACTGATGAGGATGTTTCTATATCTTCAAAATTCTTGTTGATCTTGATGATTTTACTTCTCAATGTGACAACTTCTTCTTTAATCTTCTCAACCTCTTCTTTTTTCTTCATTATCTGAGACTTCATGACTTCTTATGTTCTTTTCACTTCTTCAAGCTAAATTTTTAATGTGATTATTTCTTCTTCAAGTCCTTTCTCTTCTTGACCAAACTCTACCTTAAGCTGGTTAAGATCATTAGTTATTTTCTTAAGATGATCTGTCAATATCTTCTCTCTCATTTCTGCTTCTTCCTTTTGTGCTTCTATGTTGGCTTCCAAATACTGCTTTTGATATTCAATATTTTCTTTGATCTTTCTGGCTTCTTCAAGCTGAGTTATTAAGTTCTCGATGACTTATTGTGATTCTTTAAAAATATGAACACTTTCCTTTTGTTTCATCAATTCTTTCTTGAGTGACTTGTTTTCTTCTCTTAGTTCATCTAAAGCACTAATCAATTCTGCTTCATAATTTTCTTCCTTTTCAATTAGTCTTTTTGTCTCATTTCCTTCATGGCATTCTATTATTTTTGACATGATGAACATAATTCTTCTTGATCTATATCTACATTTTCTTTGGAATTTCTAAATCTTCGATGGGTGAAGAATATATGTCATGTAACTTATCCCAAAGTTCTATGGCTGATGAAAATTTACCAACCTTTTCTATTACCGGATTAGGTAATCCTTCGCAGGTGAAATCCATTGTTATTTTGTTATTCTTCTTCAATTCCTTCTTGGTTGTAGTCTTTTCCCTTTTGGAACTATCATATCCTATAACAAATGATAGCCAAATATAATTTCCCTGTTCTTATAAAAAAAAATCGTCCTTCTTCTCCACATCTCATACTTTAAACCATTCTGACCATTAAACATTCATACTCAATTCTTAGAATAATCCATGATCTCCTTCCAATGGTTAAACTGTTTCTTGAAGGAACCTGCTATGATACCAATTGTTGGATTACTGAGAGGGGAGGCGAATCAGTAATAGAGCAATTTAATCATTTTTCACCATAAAATGAAAGTGCTATATCAATGTAGCATTATCATCCAATAGTTGCAGAGTAAATAAACAATGAACAAATGAGAAATCACACACATACATAGTACACCAGTGTTTTACGTGGAAACCCAAAGAGAGATAAAACCACATATTTTTTTTTCTTATATGTCTTTAATAATTACATTCATTGGAAGCACCAACTTCCTTTGTTTTCCAACTGCAACTCGAAGGAGGCTCCAACGCCCTAGTTTCTCAGGCTACAGCCTGAAGGAAGCTCCAACTCCCCAATTCTATGGCTACAACCAGAAGGAGGCTCCAACCCCCTATGTTCTCCAGCTACAACCGGAAGGTGGCTACAACCACCTATCCTTGCCCCGTCCAACTGCCCTGAAATAAAATTAGAATGATGGAACCATTGTCACACTATCACTATGAGATATATTGTTGTAAACATGTACCAATCAATCTGTAATCAATCAACCTATAAAAAATTGTACCAATAACATGTGCCAACATGTACCATACATTAACATGTACCTGAACCTACACCATAAAGAAATGAATCAACCATGCACCAAACTTGTACAAATGACCTGTCACAATAACCCGTCCAAACAACCTGTAATCAACCTATACCATACAAAAGTGCATCAACCTTGCACCAACCTGTACCTCAACCTGTATCATCAACGAGTGCATCAACCATGCACCAAATATGTACCAATCATGTATCAAATACACATAAACTATGACTCATCAATATGTACCAACATCATCAACTATACACCTCATGTATGTGCCAACTCATCAACTACTTGTCTCAACCATGTACCCAACATGTACCTCAACCATATACCAAATACATATACCAATATAACCATCAAAATTTCTCTAGCAATACATCATGCTCTCCATAACCAAATACCATAAACCTTTACATCAAACCATGTGCCATAACCTCACTTTTATGTAGCCTCAAGGATGTATCATTCATAAGCCGATCATATACAAATACCACTAACAAGTGTCTCTCACAATGCACCACACGATATGCCAATAAATCAAACTAAGTGCACTGACAATATACTTCAATATGTCTACCTTGAAACCATTCTACAACAAGCCCTAAACTTCCAAGAGGACATCCAACAAATTTACAAGGAAAACCCTCGACTAGATTCATAAGTTCAACACTACACATATGAAAACAATACCTTTTTCTTCTTGTAGCATTATGTTGCCGCAGTTTTTCTACTGCACTTTTTCTACCATAGTGTTTCTGCCACACTTTTCTTGCCGCAATTTCTTGCAACACGTTTTCTTCCACAATTTTTCTATCGCACTTTTCCTGCCGCACTTTGTCTGTCACACTTTTCCTACCACGATTTTCCTGCCACACTTTTCCTGCTGTGATTTTCTTGCCGCACTTTTCCTACTGCACTTTTTCTTTCACAGTTTTCCTTTCACGATTTTTCTGCCGCGATTTTTTTGCCGCACTTTTTCTCACTAGAAAATTTTGTTCATTTTGTGATGCCTATGTTGATGCTCCTGCAACGTTATTTCATGGATATTGCGATGAATCTTGAGTCTCTAAAACATCGTATCATAGAACGTGGCAATTTCAACGAACTTGAATTAACATCGCAAGTGGAACGAATGTAGGGAAATTCTCACAATTGCGACAAAAAAAGAATTATCGCCACCAATATGACAATATAAGAAAACTTAGTGAAACCAATTGTTCGTCGCAATTGTGACGACAATTTTTCATGGTCTATATAGCAAATTCGTCGCAGGATTTTCTTTTGTCATCGAAATTGCGACAACAACTTTTATTAGTTTATATAGAAAAATCATCACAGGATTATTATTGTCATCGCAATTGCGACACCATCTTTTCTTGATTTATATAGAAAATTTGTCGCAGGAATTTTTATTGTTGTCAACATTGCGACAACAAATTTTCTTGTTTTATATAGAAAATTCATCGCATGAACTTTTATTGTCGTCGAAATTGCGACGACATCTTTTCTTTTTTATATAGCAAATTCATCGCAGGAATTTTTATCGTCGTCGACATTGCAATGACAAATTTTCTTTTTAATATAGCAAATTCATCGCAGGAATTTGCATGGTCGTCAAAATGGCAACGAAAAGTATTTATTTAAAAAAAAAAATTAAAAAATTATTTTTGGGTTAATTGTATGCTCTCAATATTTAATGTATATATTCTCTTTATGTATATCTATGTGCGTAAGTGTATTTAGTACTAACATAATGTTTTACAAGAAATATCATGAATGCTACATTAACATGCATTTTCTATAAGATCCTAAAATATTCATGCTCAAGTACCAAAGGGAAATAAATGTACAATTCATGAATGCTGCATTAACATGCATTTTCTTGTAGATCCTAAAATATTCATCCTCCAGTACCAAAGGGAAATAAGTACCAAAGGAAAATAAATGTAATGAATGTTCACTAAACTACTTCTCTCAACAAAAAACTATGATAATCCCCCCAAAAAAACATATTTCCATATGCATTCAATATGTTTATTAAGTTGATAAAATTCGTAGCAAGCAACATTAACATGGAGCTTTCCTATTTCTCATTGCATTGACTACACTTTAGGGCATTAACTTGGTGGTAGCTTGGACTTAACCATGAGGTTTTTGGTTTCTTGTTGATCATTTCTTTGTTCAAGAGTTTATCATGTAATTAAAATAATGATCTAAGGAAACCACCATTCTAGAATAAAAATCACAATTGACATGTTATGTTAGCTATAAGTAACCATGAATGTATGTGTGCAAAAGAATAATGATATCGTTGAGTGGAACATAGTTTTGGAACAACATATTTTGTACAATATTTGCTACACAAGGATTTCATAATTTTAGGTGGCAATTGCATATTATCATTACCATATTAATAACTATCAATAGAAAACAATGATATTATTTATATACGTATCCCTCTTTCGATACTAAAAGTTTATCTATGACGAATATCTCTTGAAATTAGCTCTAACATTTCATAATCTAATTGTACACCTACTATAATCAAGCTATATATTTTGTTTATGTATAGTTGTATTCTAACATGTTTATTTATGAGAATATCCAACCATGCTACAATAACATGGGTTTTCTACAAGAGATTTACATCTTCACTTTCAAGTAAGTACAAGGCAATAACTATATGGTGATATACTAAAATACTTGTATCACACAAATAAAAAGAAGTATGCTATTTTTTTCAAAGTAGACATACATTTTTTTTCTTTTTTTTTAACTTTTATAAACATAAACCAATAAGCTTCTAGCCATATAATATTTCATACCAAACAAAACCTATAAGTAGAGGGAAATAACTATAAAATCCATTCACTAAACTACTTCTCTCACAAAAATAAAAAGAACCACTTTCTTTTGTCAAAGTAGACTAGATATGGGATTTAATTTGTATAGAGATAAATCCATACACATATGGGCACACAGGATTTGATACCAATGAAAATATATAAACAAAAGGCTTAGCTATAAATATGAATGACTCAACTACAATTTTGACATAATTCAAAACAATTATGCTATTTCTTCAAAATAGTAATATAGGTTCAATGTAGAATAAAGTGAACTTTTTCAATACAAACATGTCATGGTTGCCAAAATCCCAATGCAAATAGAAACAAGGGGGAAAACACCATGAATAAAAATGGTTATTGGGATCGAAATCATTGGGATCAAATTCTATAGGAGTCCATGAAATTAAACTAACTCTATAAGAAGGTCAACATGAATATCCACTAGGTTTGATAGGAATATTTGTAATTTTGCTAAGTCTAGGTTCTATAATTTTGGTAGAAGCATAGGAAAATCTAGTTAACACTGGGCACCTTTAAAAATAGCAACCATGTCTTAAGAAAAATAAAGGGAACTAGTAAGGTTGAATCAAAGTTCATGATAAATGTATATCATAATACCACGTGTATTGATTCTATAAGGACCATCCACTAAATTGATTCTCTTTCATAGGTAAAAGTAGCTATGGATGTTCCATCAAAGAAGAATTAGTAAATAGGCATTCTCATTATCAATTTAGAAAACTATCTAACAAATTCAACAAAGTCATAGGGGTTGTGTTATAGGAATTCTCATTATAAATTTAGAAAACTATCTAACAAGTTCAACAAAGTCATATGGGTTGTGTTAGCTTTCGAGGTTACTTTGAAAGTGTTTACACCATGTTTGGGGGTGCTTGATGGTGTATGATTATCCCTTGGATGGTTTGATATGGATTTTCACATTGGAGGTGGTTTACTTAGTGGTTGATTAACCTTAGTTGAATGCTTTCATTACATTCCTCCTTAGAGTGTTGGAGATAATTAGATAAATTGGGGAATTATTTATGTTGGCCAAATTTATATTGGTTGCTTTCTTGGGAGGATGCCCTACATTGGAAAAGAAGCATTGAAATTATAGAGGAGGGAATTGAGCCCTAGACAACATAGGGTAGCTTGGATTCTTTCATGGAGGCATGTATTTGAATTGGGGATTCCTTGGTTGCGATAGTGTTCATGTAACTGGAGTGGAACCAATGGAGCATGTGGCTTAGTAAGTGGAGTGGAACCAATGGACCATGTAGCTTAGGAGGACTGATGGAGTCCTTGGATGCTTGATAACCATTGCATAAGCCCATACCTCTTCAATTATTTTTCCATCAAAATCAACCCACAAAAATTTGGAATTGCTTCTTCATACTCCAGAGATCATCATGGGGAAATGCAAGGAGGGAAAAAAGGCCCACCATTAGTATGTGAGTAACTTTGTAAAAAATTTGGGTGGCTGGGATGGGCAGGGGAGGGGGTTTCATCATGGACCCTGGAGGAACAATGGAAACTTCTTTTGCATGGGGACTTGGTGTTTTTTCCAACAACCAAGAAAAATCTTATGCACTTTGGAAAGGATTGAAAATTTCTAAAGGTTCATGTGCTCAATCGTTGGTTGTAGTGAGAGATTCAAATACAATCATTAACCATATGGAATTCATTGTGCGCTAAAATAGTCTCATCCAAATTCAAGGTTTTTTTTCTTGTTGAGCTGACAAAACAAGAATTATTTGGTCTAGAGGCAGGCAAATACCAGATGGTAGAGTATAAGATATATGTTTATGGAAGGAAACTAAGTGAACGAGACCAATTTTCAAGATGGTTTGTTAGCAATGACATATGCAAGTTATGTTTTATTTGTTTCAATATTTTAAATTCACCTAGTTATTTCTAGACATAAAGTGTTGTTAAATACTCCATAAATAAATGTGGGTCTATTCCAAAGGTTATGCAATCTACAAAACATAAAGTATCGAATCCATATGTATGTTGAAACTTAAATTTTTATTAAATTCAATTAAGAGACGTGTCAATCCCATGGAGAAAACCGTGCCAAATCCTAAAACATGATATGTGAAGGATGATCAACTCAACTGGCACAAAATTTATATGAAATCCATTTAAACTTCACTTAAAATCTAGAAGTCAACACTTAGATATATTTTGATGAAAAAGAGAATGGCATATATTTTTAATCCATATCTGCAAGAATGTCATGTGTCATCTCCTGAAGGTATCACTTGTCTCCTTAACTCTAAATTGATGACATCATCAATGATACGTGGCAACCTATGATTGGTCCATGCCTCAACAAGATGACTTGATAACATCACCATGATGACATGGATATATATGAACCTGTTGTGCATTACTCTCTAATAATTGCATGTTTCTAACTAATTTATACAATGTTGATGTCACTATATGATATGGTAGGATCTACTAATCCTACCATGAGTTATATAATGTCAAGAGAAGAGGTCCTCTCATGAAGTGTATTATGAAAAAATACCCTTTTAGTACATCTATTGTCATGTTGTTCATCACACTTTATCTGATTTCCATAGAGTGGCCATCACATACAAGAAGAGGAGGTTTATCTGGAGCTCAATTGGTTCCATTATATTTGAGAATGGAGTTTAGTGGGTGTAATGTGCATATGAATCTATGTCTATGCCTAGAGGGTAACTTCCTTCTAACACTATCATTATGGTTTGATCTCATGGGTGAGTTACAAGTTTGTTATTAATGGTAGATGGATTGAATTGATCTAGTGTGCTTGTAAGATCTCATTCTAATAATATTTATATGAATGATAAGTATGTAGTTGGTATTTTCAAGGGTAAGTATGTAGGTGGAACACAGATTTTTCACGCCATCTAATTTATCAATATTGTTGTCAATGTTGATTGAATCAATCACTAACTCCATCCAACATTATACATCACCAAGTCCCATGAATAGGTGTTTATGAACATTGAACATTGGAAAACAAAAATGTTAAGGGAGAACATATTGTGACACATAATATGCCATAGTGTACCTTACTTGTGGTAGTTTGGAATGGCTTAAATAAAAGCCACCATGCCTTCACAATGTTATAAACATCATGCATTTTTCTAAAATTTTGCAACCACCAAAGGCTTACTGACATTGTGGGAGGTTAGAACTCATACATCCATTGAAGAGTATCAATGCCATATGGCTCGATTATGTCATTGCTCTATGATTTCAATGTTCAACTTGTTACATCCGCATTCTCAATCAAGGTATTTAGCATGTTTATGCATGGAAAAAATTCCTCTTTGTATCCCACCTTGTGGAATCACAAGACCTTAACATTGAAATCCTTGGGTTCCTATCCTTGGATTATTTTTCTGCTCACAATGATTTGTGGAAGGTTCAACATCATTGTACATATCATAGAGGAATGAAAAATTAGGCTTTGAGGCAATGTTGAGTAGCAACACCATGTCCATGACACAATGAAAAGAATAGTAATGTTCTTTGTCATGTGAGACACAATGAAAAGACACAAGGAAAAGAAGGGTAATGCTCTGAAAAAATATTATAAAATGATTGACATGGCCATTTCCAACCCCTCATGTTTAATCCTTAAAAATTATTATTGCATCTTTCCAAAAATTTATTTTAGCATGTTGCACCAAGTTTAAAGTTTTAACATTGCTTGGAAAAAGATACTTGCCACATGTCACATGTCACAAGACTTTCAAAGTTGCATATATCATGTCACAAGATTTTGGAAGTTTCATATTTCATATTCAATTTCTATTTGTTTCCTAGACTCCATAGCCCAAGCACAATGCACCAGGTCTTGCTTGCATTCTCATGTCTTGAATCAAGGAGTATTGAATCAATATATACCAAGTCTTATAAGAGAAGCTGAAATTATCACTAAGTGTATAAAAAAATTACATTCACAGATATATACAAGCCATATAAATAGACTTGTGTATATTATCAGATGAAAAAGTACCCATAATGTCAATTCATTATATGCATCATTACATGTTCAGCTATATAATGTACATCTAACTGTCTTATAAAATTATTACATGACATCATGAATTTCTTTTAGTCTTCTTTTGTGCTTTCCAGTTCTTAAGAAATTCATCCATCTCCATGTCTTCGTTTATTAGGTTCTCTTCAGCAGTTGATGTTGTTTCATTCCTTTCACGCCGAGTACATCTGGTATCATACCCACAGCATGGATGCTGCTATGAGGGGCCATAACCTAAAAAAATAAAAAATATTAAATTTATATGGACAATTTTTAAATATCATTGAAGTACTTCATTAATATTAAAAAAAAACACAGCAATGTAATTATTTACCTAGTCCTCTAGTCGGCACCGTTGGAATGGTTGTTGGCCTATTCACCTGATCTTCAGGTCGAGGAGGATTATATATGACATTATATTCTATTGAAACACCAAAATTTATAAGTACAAAATTATTAAGTATATGATTAATATATAGAGATTTTACTGTAGTGGGCCTCAGTCACGGGAACATCTTAGGGCTGCACCTCACTGGGATGGGGTTGTTGGAGAGCACCATGATCTTCTAGCTTCATTGCACAATCAACACTCTGTTGTCTAGTACTAATGGTTTCATTGATAGTGTTTCTCCCTTGATTAAAAACAAGTAAGACATTAAATTATGGACGATATAAAACATTTATGTATTTTATAAGTAACAAAAGGTTAATGTGGACTAATTTTTATTTACCTTATCCCGCAAATTGGATATTGGGGTATACCCCATGTTTTTCCTATGATCAACCATGACTTTATAACCGTACTTGTAACCAAGTTGGAGGTCTTCCTCCATGGTTTCAGTTCCAAAGTCGTCGCCCTGCATTGCATAAGGGTATGGTTTTTTAATGTTTTTGGATGAAATTACCTTAAATTTGTAAGGTGATGCAAATAATATTCTTAAGATGTTTGGGTACTTATGATTCATGACTGTAACCTTAAGTAGTTGCCCTGGCCTATCTTGTGTTGGCCATGTTTGGAAATCCTTGCTTTGGATGCCTTCGAAGTGTCAAGCAACCTATCATAAAAATTTTCAAGTATCTTATATATAACCACACTTTTATTTAGATCTAAAGAAAAATAAAGCTGGTATTGAATTCAAAAAATTGTAATTTACCTTGGTGTACCAGTTATTTGTTCTCCTGAGTTTTTCAAAATCTTCTCTTTTGCATCATCAATGATCACCTTCCACTCCCTCTCTAAAATTGAGGGAGGATGCTCATACCTAGGATTTCCTTCCAAGCTTCATCTATAAACATCCCACGTATATTTTAAATATTCACCCGTTGCAGATGTGACTGTTTTTTTATTGAACGTGTCTACACCAAAGAGGCCTTCAGGATAATTCATAAGTTCCTTTTTTAGGTTGTAATTCTCGAAATTCCACCTCATGTGTAAGGTTTCCACAAAAATAGACAAGGCCTTGCTCTCTAGGTGCCTATAAAAAAGGTCATTTCCTACACACAAAAAGATATGATCATTAATTTAAAATTAATAATCTAGATGATTTATGTACGAGGACAACATTAAATTATTAAAATATGAATTAAAACTACCTAGGAGTCTTGATTTTTTTAATGGAAGTCCATTATCGTCGACCAAAAATGTGCATTGAAGGGTCCCCGTGCCTGTCACACGTCTAGCTCCAGGAAATGAAACCATCTCAACCACATCACTATGATCCTCATCTCTACCACCATCTCTAGACTCTGATTGAGGTGTGGATGCCTAGCGGTGCGTGTCATGGATCCTATCTAAATTAGGCGTGCAAGATGGAGAAGTAAATAGTGCTCTAGAAGTTGTATGACTGCCCACATCAGGACTCTATAGCGTCTCTGTAGTGCCACTACTACCAACACTGGTCTAAACAAGCTCCAAAAATTCCTTTATAAAAAAGAAGAAGAAAAAAATCGTGAGATAATGTAAAAGTTCAAGAACAAAGTATCATAATTGAACATATGAGTGCATTAAAAAAAAACACTTTAAATTATGGTTATTACCTTATATGTGTTAAGTTGTGACATAAGGAGCTTGATCTTTGCTTTGATGTCGGGAGTTTGTTCTCGACGATCTAACAAGATAACAAGTTCCTTGTTAGCTTTAATGATATTTTTTTTTAATAAGAGCATTGGATCAGAGCATGAATAAAACCCCTCCTCATCGGAGGAATCATGATCCACATGGCCTGTGGACTACATATGATTTCAGAAAAAACAATGTTATTTCAATAAAATTATATAAGAAAATAATAAAAACAACATAAAATGAAAGTGGAAATTGATAATCATTTACATGTTTTGCGGCTGGCCCTTTTCCATGATCATCCTACCACATTATAATATAATTAGAACCCCCAAATATTTAAAAAATTGTTAATGATAACAAAAAAACAATGTTAAAGATAATATTTACAACAATGTTAAAGATAATAAAAAAATATAATGCAATAAGTAGAGGTTTCTTAAAGAGGTGTTGTATAAGAACCTGCACACTACTAGTCAATGTTTCTATTCGATTCAAATGGTAATCCATTAATAACTCTTCCCCGAGAGATATATTTTTTATTGCGCACAGGACTACATGACTCTCTTCACACCCCTCATATATGCAATTCAGTTGTTTGTTTGTTGTCTCGGGTGATGTGTTTTTTATAAAGCCTGGGATATTGCCAGAAGCTTTAGGCCTTCCATGAATATAGATAGTCTCTCCCTTATTTTTATCCTTGTTTATTAGTTGTATATAATTTGTGGCGAGTGCATATCTCTGCATACTTCGCATGTACCGGACCAGCCACATCCAATCGTTATAATTGTAACACGGTCATACGTAGTCCATCAATTGAGTTACTGTATTCTATTTTACAATTATTCCATCCATGGAAAATATCCCCAAGCCATGCAGGGAGGATGGTGCAATGTGATATGTCCTATTGTTGACAACGAACTCAACATCTATAGGAGGTAGTTCCTTAGGTACCCATTGTTTCACTAGATGCTTATACCTGAGTGGAGCATCTATGTCTCCTATTCTCTCATCATCATAAGAGCATGATCCTCCTTCGATAAGAAAAAATTTCATGTGTCTACAAAATTTTATTCTGACTTTTTCACCTCTGGTCCTTGTTTTCTTATCATATCTATTAGATGCAGTCACATTTCCGGCCTCTATTTTTCCTAAGCTTTCCTCACTCAATGAAGAAATATCTGACAGGTACCTATTTGGTTGCACCTTCAGTTGCATGTGCACATGTTTTTAGTTAGTAGTCCATCATCATATTCAGAGTTCTAAATAAAATTTTTATATCTGTAGTTTTGGATGCACAATTAGACTAGGGTTAAATTACCAATATTAGTGGTCAACCGCCTAATTTAATGTGATATCCCTCTTGATTTTGGACATATTAAGGACATATTAATGTGATAAGACTAAGGACATGATAAATTTATCATATGGATCTAAGAAAAAAATAGTAGTAAGGTTGTTGTTTGTTGGATTTGTGCAAATTAGAATTATTATAAGAAATGTCCATTGAAGATGAGGGTCAATGCTATGGAGTAAGAAATCCAACCATCAGTTGGTGTGTTGCAAATATTGGGTGCTTTAGTTGGAAATATGTCTAAGGCAAGCCAAGATTATAACTATACAAATATTACTTTTGTTCGATACAAGAGTAGAACTATACAAATATTAGTTTTGTTCAATCCAAGTTGAAGAATAAGTTAGTTATGGCGATAAGAATAAGATAATAATAACATTCTCCATTGACCTTGTGTAAACCATTCCATTTGGTGTTTGTTGCACTAAGTGTAAAGAACAATGTTGGAGAATTATAAGATGTAAGTTAGGTATGAGCTATTTGTTACCTCTTTATTACCTTTTATTTTAATTGTATCCATATTTTGTATTGATCAAATGAGGAATTAACCCAAAACTGATGCCATTAGACACAAACTCAATCCTAATTCCAACTAAGGAGAAAAAACAACACATGCTAATTAATCTAGGAGTCAAGCATGCAAACAAACCTTCTCACAAAGAAGCGCTAGTTGGTGATGGAATCCAACATCGCAGAATCGATGCGCGAAGGGGCTGAGTTTCAGCGGGAGGGAAAGCTACGTTGACAACTTGCTTAACGAACTAATTCCTTAGTGCAAGTTACCTCACCGAGCAGTGGTCAACTCTCCAAGGATTTCGAGTGAGTTTAGCCAATGTCGATCCCAGGTACAACACCACCTTCCCTGTGTTGTCACCTTGTGTAGGAAGTCTAAAATACTATGGCCTCTATGGTACCACCTACTATACCAAAGCAGAGGGGGGACAGTCGACAGTTGACACCAAGACCAAAAAAGAAAGGTTGATTGCTCTAAGGGCCCCAATGCGACCTCATGATTGACCCTTGTGTTAGAAGGGCTTCCCAAAGTTAGTGATATAGCAACTGGATTTCACTCCCTAACTCAAGGATTTATGTTTTTTTAGCAGCTTTGGAAAGTTATTCTCACAATCCTATTCCAAATCTCTACACCTAAGCTAAGATGGGTTTGAAGAGCCCTAGAAACGTTGCTAGATGAATTTTAATAGCAATTGATTTTAGGGTGTTGTTACTCAAAGGAGTGGTCGTGAAACTGATGACATTTTGACTCGACTCTTTAAACCATGCAGGAGGAAAATGAAATGCAAGAAATTCAACTTTGATGAAAACTATCTATGGGAAGGAGAGAGAGGTTTTAGAAAAAGAAATAATTTCTTGATAGATTACTATGTGTGCAGTACTGCAAAATGACTCAATTTTTAAAAATACCATGCAAATGTCATAGTTCACTTAGTACACCTATACAACATTGAATCAAATGTCATCATTTCTAACATAGTAAAATTGTATGATTATAGAAACCACCATACACATCTTGAATACTCATAAGGAATCCTTCATCCCCTCTCTTCTCTACCTCCCTACTTTGTTCTCCCACTTTAAATTTCATTTTAATCCTAGGAAATTAAGCAGGAGATCAGGGATATGTTTGATGATGTTTACCTGGTGTTCAAGGTTTTCCACAATTTGGGCTAGCATGTTGTTAGCTTTTGGTAGTTAACAATAAGTAGAGTGTGGGCCCTTTTGAACCTTCTACTTCATTTGTACTTTTCCAACAGTTTGGCTCTAGTAATATCAATTGAGAGAGGCTTAGAAGTTTGTTGTTTCCTTGCATATTGGTAACATGATTAATGTTGCATGCCACAACATCAATGGTTGAAATTTTGAAGTGAGAGGTCCTCTAACAACATGGCAAAGAATGATCAAATAAATCATCATCGATCCCATTTAATTCAGCCTTACTATATTTGCATGCAATCATTTGATTAATCTTTTCTAGCCTTTGATGAGGACAATTTCGAGAGCATAATTTCATTATTATATAATTTTGGGAGTATATTTGGTAAATTATTATTTACCTAGTGTAAGGTTTGGCAGAGACTAATTCATATGTGAATCATGGATAGTGTCTTTGTGGTGAACTGCAGAAAATTTGTCCTTTGGCCATATTGAATTTGAAAATGAGTAAGTTTCTTGGTTTGTTGGTTGTAATTTTTGGTAGTAATGGTAAATCTGAAATACTGAGACATGGGATGCCATCAATCGATAAATATTACTTGCATAAAATCTTAAAGGTTGATTGTGGTAAGCAAACTTTATGTCTCACTATCCTCATTTGCTAGAAGATAATCTGGGGTTGTCTCATTGGTCTATGCTTTTAATTTTCATCATTGCTTGAGAGATAGATAACTATCACCGAAATTCTATAATTTTGCTCATATGGAATCCTTAAAGATGGGGGTTTCCAATCTGTTGATGGTTCTTTCTCCCAATTGTTCTTCTTCCTTTCGAAGTTGTGAAATGTGGGAATCAAGACAAAATAAGCATCAGTCCTATTTCTTTTCAGTATTCCAATCTGGCATAGATAATATTTTATGTCACTCTTTCTTCAACACGGTACTCTACAAAGCCTCAACTTTTTATCAACAGATCAAAGAAAGCATCTTTTTTTCTAATGACTACATTTCCAACCGGTGTGGCAACATTTGGACAATAAAGAAGAGTCAAAACGTTTTATGGGGCAGACATTAGTATTCCTGCTAGTGTGGCAACATTTGGGAAACACATGAGAGTCAAAAGCATTTTTTTTAACATATATTCTAAAGTCATATGCATGGCATTGTTTGGGCAACAATGGCAATGCAAAAACATTTTTTTTTTTAATTAATGCAAAACTTAGTGCATGCTATGCACCATTTTGTCTAAAAAAAAATAGTGAAGTTTCTGGGAGATGGCGATATATATTCAAAATTCCCCCCTTACAGTGAATAGTTTCAATAAGAAGAGGACCTTGGGGAGATCCCATAAGAACATTGGAAGTAATTTCAGTCCATCGGTATCTTTGGATGCCCATAACATAAGCAGGTTTAAATATTTGGGTCCATTTGTCACATGTGGACTTATATAATTCTCCCATGACTTGAGGAGAAAGTTTGCATGATTTGAGGAGGGTTGTTACACCTTTAACACCTCATCCATGATACTTTTGGAGCTGATTTGAAGGGTTCATCCACTCTTGAGGGGTCTTACGAATGATTTATGGAGATTTTTCACCTTGGAGATCTATGTGTCCACCTTGGAAGATACCTAAAAGACTTTACTTGCATACTTTGAGGATTTTGTTGAGGATCTACCCCTTTGGAGGCCTTTGGATGCTAGACATTACACCTTGAATTCACCTTCTTCCTTCATTAAGGGAGACGTTACACTCTCTTGGGGCCTTTTCACTTGGATCTTTGTACATGTGGTTTGACCACCTCATTTGTATTGTATTTTTTGACTAGGTAGTTGGAGGAAGTAATATTTTATCCCTTCCTAGGCTAGATATAAGGATCTCACATGATACATTTCTATAGCCTATATATAAGGATCTCACATGAGACATTGCTATTTTATTCTAAAGGAAGTTGAGAGAGTCTTCCAGTTGCTATTTGAGAGTCTTCCAACAATTTTAAGAGGGGAAATCAAGGATTTTCATCACTATAAAAGAATATTTTTTGGAGTGGGGGTTGATTTCCATTTATGGTTTTCAGATTCCCAGGTATGTCTTAAATTTCCAACATGTAATTAGTTTATGTTTGTTGTGTGCGTTGCTGATTTTTCCCTAGAGATTGAACGATTTTCTAGGTTTGATTATTTTTACAAGCATTCTTTAGTGTTGATTTGATTTTGTTTTTTTTCCCCAAGTTTGATAAATCACCCCTTTCAGTGTATAACACTTTGTTCAAGCCTCTGTAGAGGAGTTACAATGCAGTCGTACAAAGGCAGTGGGAGAATTTTATGGTTCAGAGGAATATAATCAATCCCAGAGGTCCCCTGAAGCTATCTGGATTCTAGGAGAGGGTGATAATCGGTAACTAGTGAAGGAGGAAAGAGTGGTAAGGACTCAAGAGTTTAAATCTAGAAGGAAGGGCAATAAATGCATTAAGCTTCTAAAGGAAAGCCTCAATTGGTCCTTGGGGTGGATATCACAATGGAGTAGGTTGTGGGAATGATAAGTAGAACCCTAATGGGTCATTTCTATGGAAGGGAAGGAAGGGAAGGAAGTGCATTAAGTTGCTAAAAGGAAAGCCTCAATTGGTCCTTGGGGTGGATGTCACAATGGAGTAGGTTGTGGGAATGATAAGTAGAACCATGAAAAGTCATTCCTATGGAAGGTTCATATTGAAGAAAAACCTATTCGGTCAGATAGAGAGATCTTGGACCCAAATTTTAGGATACTCACATGGTTTCCACACATTAGTAAAAGTTTGGTTAGTTTTCAATTGTCAATTCAAAGTGGACGCCATTCTAGTTTTATTGTCGAAATGGTGTTGTGGTACAACCTAAAAAATGGATGTCAAAACTTGATCCAAGAATGGAAAGGATCACCAAACACTACATCTGGGTTAAAATTCCCATATTGAAATTGGAACTATGGTTTGTCAAAGCCTTCAAGACCATAGGCGACATGGTTGAGCAGTTCAAAACATCCCATATGTGCATTGTAGCCAAAGTTTTAGTTGAGTTGGATGTTAAGGAAGGGTCAGTGAAGGAGATTGAGATCGTGATGGGGAATTGTATCTACATTCAAGCATTGGAAGACAAGAAGGAAGAAAAAGAAGCTATGAAGATTGAACTTGATGCTGGATGAATAGCATGAAACGCAAGAAATGTCGAACTTGACATTGGATCTCACATGAGACATTACTATTTTAAAATTGTTGGATGACACTTAGGGTACTCACCATTCTTGTTTCCCTCATGTGTGCCCTCCTATGATCCCCTTTATCCTCGCAGACTCTCCCTCATGTGCCCTTGTGTGCTCCCCTTTCTCCTGGCATACTCTCCCTACTGTTCCCTTGCATGCTCCTACTCTCCTCACAGACTACCCTTTCTCCTCTCCTCGCAGAGGTCGCATGCACACTCTATTCACGTGGGGTATGGATCAGTGCATAGTACAAGATGCAGCCAAGGTATGGATCGGGGATATGCATACACAAATGGGGGGGATTCATTTTTGTTAAAAGGGTTTTGGTTTTGTTTTTTATTTATTTCTTAATTAAATATTTATAATATATAAATTATATATATAATAAATATAATTTATATATTATAACATATGGGTGTGGGTATAATATATAAATTAGATATTAAACATATATATATATATATATATATATATTATACATATTATAGTGGGTCTAATGGTTAAGAACATGTGTTTTCTTCTAAGAGGTCACAAGTTAAAATCTAGAGGAGCGTAGGGTATGTATACCTCCGGCATAGACTTTACGAGTCAAATCACTAGGCGAAGGGGATGCCTTGTCCCACAAACAAGGGGGTCTCATACAACAATTTGGTGTTTATCTTGTTATTAGAGATAAATTTGAATAGGGATTTTGTTTATCTTGTTGATATTGACATCCTTTTATATGTGGTGGTCAATGAAAATGGTTAGTGCAGCCTAGAAGGCAGATTGAAAACATCATGGGTTAACACCCAAATTTATGTTGTTACCACTTATTAGTAATAGGTTTGTGTGCAAAGTGACCAAACACTCTTATAATAATCAAAACAGGTTAGTGATTGTTGAGTTTCTACCTGAAGGAGCCATCCGTCTATCTCACGAGGAGTCGTTCGTCAATCTGCTACGTGGAGAAGTCGTCCGTCAAACTTTGATTCATTGTGCATGGAGGACGTCACATATTCAAGTTGTTGAAGAGTTTTGAAGGGGGCGCACTGCATTTAAGGATCGTTGTTATTGTTAAGATGCTGGAGAATTTGATGTTTTCCATAATTGCATGAGAGAGCAAGTCACCTCTACAGATTTGATTATTGAATCGTTGCCACCGTTCCCAAGGAATTTCTTGCAAATTGTCACATATTCTGACTGCCAGAGCTTAAGGGGGGGCACATATCATTGTTGTTATCACCCATAGACCCATAAAACTATTGTCAAGAATTATTCGTTGTCTTCTCTGGTGGTCATGTTCTAGCCAGATCGTAGAAGATTTGTTGTACCAGATCATAGGAGATTCATTGTCAGGAAAGAGGAATAAGAGCATGTTGTGATCTGTTGTGATCTAAAATTTAGCCAACAATTGGTTATGTTATCACTCCAAGAGTCTTTCTATGTTGTGATCAAAAGAGCCTGGTAACTTAATCAAGAACTTAACCAATAACTCAAGAACTCATATAAACTATAACTCTTAATTCCAACCCCTTAACTTTATTACACCCATCACCCCTAACACTTAACCTTTATAACCTAGAATTAATATAAACCTTAACCATTGAGAATTATAACCTCTAAGTCCCCTATAACCTAATTACATATATAACCTTAAGGTTCATGGTTATCACCTTAATTTATCCTACAAATAACTCATATAAATTGTAACTCTTAATTCCCAACACCAGTAAATTATAACCTTTAACCCCTCACCAATATAGCTCCTTAACCTTAACACATATTCATTATAACCCCTAAAACATAACCATATAAATCCTTACACCTAATCCTCATATTATAACCCCAATAACACTAATCCACTAAGCAATAAGACTTATAACTCTTAACCCTTAAAACCCCTTACCCCTATAACACATGTTACCATAAAACCTAACCTACCACCCTTAATCCCTCACACTTCTAAACATTAACTCTAATAATACCTACACTATATAATGATGTTAAATATTAATACTTAATCAATGCAACCCTTAAAACTCCTAAACATTAACCCTTCTAATTGCTAAGCATTAACCCTTCTAACCCTTAGCTCCTATAACCACAAACCATCTCAAATCTTAACTCAAAAACCTTTCTTTCTTATAATTTCTATAATCTTTACCCTATAACCCCTCACCCCTCAACCTTATAATCATTAACCCCTAAAATATAAATCTTATAATCATTACCACATATAACCCTTGTAATCCCTCACCATAGCACCTAATATATAAGTTATCCCTCATAACCCCTAGCACTTGATATTTATAACCTAAACGGATATATCTCAACCCCTATAATCCCTTACTCCCTTACTGTTAACACCTAACTCATATATCCTTAACAATATCTAAAACCCAACCCTTAAATTTTTTATAACCTTCATACCATATATCACATATCCCCTCTTCCCTATAACAACTAATCCAATAAATCCTAACCCTTAATTCTTTTAACCACTACATGTTAACCCTTTAATCATTAACCCTTGTAACCCCTAAAACATAAAGATTGTAACATTACCACCTATAATCCCTATTATAACCTTACCACCTATAATCCCTAACCATAGCACCTAATATATAATTATCCCTCATAACCCCTAACATAACACCTAACTCATATATCCTTAACAATATCTAACACCCAACCCTTAAATTTTTTATAACCTTCATACCATATATCACATACCACCTCTTCCCTATAACCCCTAATCCATTAAATGCTAACCCTTAATTCTTTTAACCCCTACATGTTAACCCTATAATCATTAGCCCTTGTAACCCCTAAAACATAAAGCATCCCTACAACATAAATCTTATAACCTTACCACCTATAATCCCTATTATAATCTTACCACCTATAATCCTTAACCATAGCACTTAATATATAATTATCGATCATAACCCCTAACACTTGATATTTATAATCTTAATAGATACATCTCAACCCCTATAATCACTGACAGTCAACACCTAACTCATCTATCCTTAACAATATCTAACACCCAACCCTTAAAACTTGTATAACCTTTATACCATATATCCCATATCACCTCTTCCCTTAACCACTAATCCAATAAATCCTAACCCTTAATTATTGTAATCCCTACCTTTTAACCTCTATAACCCCTAATCCAATAAATCCTAACCCTTAATTCTCTTAGCACCTAATATATAATTATCGCTCATAACCCCTAACACTTGATATTTATAAGCTTAAAAAATACATCTCAACCCCTATAATCATTGACCGTCAACACCTAACTCATCTATATTTCTTAACAATATCTAACACCCAACCTTTAAAACTTGTATAACCTTTATACAAGTTATCCCATATCACCTCTTCCCTTAACCACTAATCCAATAAATCCTAACCCTTAATTCTTTTAAGCCCTACCTGTCAACCTCTATAACCCCTAATACAATAAATCTTAACCCTTAATTCTATTAATTATTTTAACCCTTACATGTTAACATCTATAGCATCTAACCCATATAACCCCGATAATCCTCAATAAATCCTAACCCTTAATTATCTTAATTCTTTTAACCCCTACATGTTAACATCTATAACATCTAACCCATATAACCCATATAATCCTTGTAACTTCTAATTTATATAACCCCTAATCCAATAAATCTCAACCCTTAATTCGTTTAACCCCTACATGTTAACATCTAGAGTCTCTAACCCATATAATCTATATAACCTCTAATCCATATAACCTTTGACAACTATAACCACTAAACCCTATAACTCATATAATCTTCACCCCCATAACTTCACACCCTCAATTCTTATACTTTATAATATTTAACACTTAAAACATTATAACTCATGAAAACCATCTTTCTTATAATACATAAAAAAACATTATTAACACCTAAGTTATACAACCATTAATATTACTCCTAACCCTAATATTACTTATAAACTATAATATAACCCCTTACCAATATAAAATGGTTCCTTAAACTCTATAGCCAATGAGTACCCTTATAAATGATAACTTGTCTAATGTAGAACCCCTAACAATTATAACCCAAACCCTTAGTCAACTAAAACCCCTAACTTCCATCACCTAACAACCCATATCATCCATATTATCTTAAACCGTATTCTAACACTTAACCTCAATAAATCCTAACACCTAAAACCTATAATCCATGTCCCATAACCTCTAATCCATGTTTATTATAAACCCTAAAACTCCTCTCAATCTTTAACCTTAACCCCAAAGTACTATAACCCCTAATACTTATCATCCATAAGCCTAAAACATTATAACTTATAACCCTTATATATTGTTGGGTACCATTTTATGCTTATTTTCACTTCACAAATCATACTTTTGTCTCCAAAACCATCCATTTTTCCTTCATCTTATTCCATATTTTCCATAAAAAAAACCTATGCAAGGTACATTTATCATTCCTTAGCTTAAGAATTGAATTTTTGAATTTTTAGCATTAAAATTAAAAATTTATCAGAAATTACAGGATTTGACTAAATCCCATAATTGCTCCAAGGTTCGTGTACTTTCAGGACAACTGGGAGAAATCAGAGACATGTGTCATTATCCTTTATGTACAAGGATGGATGAATATCTATCAGGTTCGAGATCTGAGCTTTCGAGGTGTTTGGTCAACGCTTGTCAAACAGGGCCACTTCAGCAGAAAATACCTTGTTTTAGCAGAAAATTATGGACAGTTTTAGATTTTATGATTTAATACATGTGTTTTTGCCGATTTAATACATCAATGTGTAGAGGTATACATGGATGATTTTTCTATGCATGGTAATACTTTTGATGATTCCTTGAAAAATTTGGAAAACATCCTAAAAAGATGCATAGAAAAAATTTTGTCTCTCAACAAAGAAAAATGTTTCATGATGTTAACTGAAGGAATAGTATTGGGTCATCATATTTCATCATTAGGAATTACAGTGGATCCTACAAAAATACAAATCATTGTGAACCTATCAGAACCAATAAGTCAGAAGGATGTGAGAAGTTTTCTTGGATATCCAGGCTATTACCGAAGATTCATTGAAAATTTTAGTAAAATAGCTTTGTCATTATTCAAATTAGTTGCAAAAGATGTACATTTTCATTGGGATACTAATTGTCAAACTGCCTTTCAGAAACTCAAGGAAAATCTATCAACAAAACCTATCTTAAGAGGGCCTAATTGGGATTTTCCATTTCACATCTCTACAGATGCATCAGATACTGCAATAGGGGCATCATTGGGTCAAAAAGAAAATCTTATGACTTATGCTATTTACTTCATTAGCAAGAATTTAACCCCTACATAATTGAATTACACAGTCACTGAGAAGGAAATGTTGGTAGTAGTACATGTTGTGAATAAATTTCGTCACTACATCACTGGCTATGAAGCATATACTCCAGCAGAGGGACTTGAAGAAGCACATCCAACAGAGGGACCTGAAGAAGTATATTCCAACAAGGAACCTGAGAAAACACAATGCATTCATCATAGCAGAAGGACCTAAGGAAGATACTAAGAAAAGGAATCTAAGAAGAACCTCATCAAATTTGTCATAAGTGAAGAATTGTAGCAACATTCTAGCCAACTTCAACCAAGCAACATCACCAACACAAGGAGCAACAAACAAGTTAGTATAATTTTTTCTTTTTAATGCTTTAAAAATTTGGAAAATTCTTCATAATCTAGCAATGATAAATACCTTTCCCTTCCCCTACACTATCTCTTCATCACTTCATATACCCTCAAAGCATCAAAAAGAGTACTCAAAGAAACCACTTTGGTCTCCAAGGGAGCTATAAGGAGAAATTAGATTTTCAAAATGAAACAACAGGAGCATGATTAGAAAGAAGGTTATTCTTGTAAATATTTGTATGGTTTCCAACCTAAAAATCTTTACAAACATTTTCAAAACAAGTTATCAAATTGATTATACAAACACATTGTTTTGAATATGTCAACTGTACAATGCTCTGTTTTATGGAGACATTATAAGTTGTTGTTTGCTTCAAAATGAAAATAGGGCTCATAAGGAAAATACATTTGGAGTTATAAGTTGAATGGTTATTCAAAGGAAAATAAATCAGGGAGCTATAAGTCAAAGTGGAGTCATAAGATGAACACCATTTCCTATGATGATTGCAAGAAAAGAAATTGAAATTTCATAAGCGAAAGAGGTATGATGACAGGGCATTTTCAACAATGAGTGCTCATTTGAGAGATTGTACAAATGCATTTCTACCATAATACCCTTGTTAAGAATGTTTATTCCCTCCACAAAAGTTGTTTTTTCTCCTGAAGTCAGCACTGTCATTCTCATTTTCATCCACAATGTTTTTTTTCCTCTTTCCTAAAAATGTTGTAGCTTCACCTCTTTCCATATATTTTTGTTCCGCTTAGACACTCCCTAGATTCAAACTGCTGACGTGTTCCTGCGTTATACCTTACCTCCTCACTCCAACACGTTCCTTCCTACGCCTACCCAGCCCGAAATTTCTGATAAACAATGAACTATATGTTGACAATTTCACTGTCAACATACACCATTTTCACCCTATGGATAAATCGTGGCATCAAGGAAATACATGGGAGGTGAATGCATAAACCAAGGAGAAAAGAACATGTTCAAGAAGGAGTCGGCTAGGGAAGGTAAGTTCGAATTCAATGTTAAGAATTGTTAAGTTAAGTGCCAATTTTGACTTCCTGAGGAATGTTTTGAGAACAAAAGCAATTCATTTCTAGCAGAGGTTGATTGTAAGAAGCAAAACAGAGATGGGTTTCAACAAGAAGGAATAGAAGATTTTAAATTGCAGATTGAATTGCCAGGTATGCTCTTTCATCAAGAAATTTATGATTGAAATTAACAGAGAGCAGTTTAGAAATTAAAAAAATGAGATTTTCTTTGTTTCATTTGAACAAAAAATTCTTGTTGAAAGAACATTCACAGAATTGAATTAAAACAGAGTCTGCAATTTTGAGGAAATCAAAACAGTTGATTGAAGAATATATAGGGTTGATTTTTTTTGGACAAGGATAGACCTCCTTTTTGTATAAGCGGTGAAATATTTTTAAGGGTCTTTCTCTTTAAAAATTGAAAGAATGGTGTCTAGGTATGAACCAGAGAAGTTTGATCCATTAGAAACTCACAAAGACTGTCTACAAATTGTTGAAAAAAATAGTGGATATCTTTCTGTGAGAAGTTTGATGGATATTGTGAAAAGTTTTCCTTAGAGTTTGCTTATTCATTTAATGGGGAAAGGGCCACTGTTGATAACATCACCATTAGAATTTATGAAGATGTAATTGCACAGATCATTGGATTACCTCAAACTAGAGAAAGATACTTCAAAACTAAATACTTTAAAGGCAAATCATGGGCACCTTTTGTATCCAGATCTAGGATTGCAGTAGTAAATTGGAAAAAAGGAATTCCAAGAAGTTGGTTGATTCATCCTTGGGATGAATTAACCTATCTCATCCAAAAATTGATTACTTGTGAAGGAAGGTTTAGTATTGTCTACCTGTATCACATCAAATTGCTGCAACATTTAAAGAGTGATTATGAAATTAACATGCCCTACTTTCTACTGCAAATCCTTTCTAAGATGGCTAAGGCTATTAAAAAACAAGGGAGGAATACAGAAAAGAGTCTATACCAATATGGCTTCATCAAAATGATCATAAAACATGAACTACAAAAATAGAACTTGTCATGGCAGTAGTTTATCATTGGAAATGGTTTTGAAACAGTGGAAGAGAAAATAGAAGAAGAACAGATGTTGATTGTGACATATGAGGAGGAGGAAATGCAACACCCCAAGGCAACAAGCTCAAAACAGCCTTGGGGAGGAGAAGAAAAAGAAGTATGGTGAAAATGGAAAAAGAATTCCAAGAAAAAGATAAGATTTTCACCACATATGAAAGGAAATCAAGAAAAATCCAACAAGTCCAAAAAGGACAAATAAAAGAAAGTGATGATGAATCACAACAAGCACAATATGCACACATTCAGACTTTGGAGAAACAAAAAGAGTCAGGGAAAGCACAATCATTACAAGATGATGATTTTGAAAAACAAGAGACTTCCACATATGAGAAAATGAGAGAAGAGGTGAAACAATTAATTGAAGACATGAAAGATGAAACTCAATCACCATAGAAAGTAGAACAAATAGAAGAAATGGTTGGTGGGTCCACATCAGGGCTTGATAAGAAAGACAAGAAAATAAAAAAGATGAAGAAAAAGATCAAAGAAATAGAGGTCCTGGAAAGATATTTGAAAATAGAAAATGAAATGTTGAGGACTCAAAGCCATAAAACCCATGAGGAAAATGAAAAACTAAATAAGAAGAAAAAGAATCTTCAAAATCAAAACAAACTGATCTCCGAACAAGCATACAAATGGCTTCAGCAAAAGCAAGCATACAAGGAAAAATATAAGAGTTTTAAAAGTTCTTCATACAACTCGAGCCAATGTGGATACATTATTGCAGGCAACAGATATGGTAGAAGACTATTGGTAGGAGTTAAAGAACATTTTTTGTGCATGAGGACATGCAAATTCTTCCTCTTGGGGGAGATGTTGGGTACCATTTTATGCTTATTTTCACTTCACAAATCATACTTTTGTCTCCAAAACCATCCATTTTGCCTTCATTTGGTTCCATATTTTCCACAAAACAACCTATGCAAGGTACATTTATCATTCCTTAGCTTAAGAATTGAATTTTTGAATTTTTAGCATTAAAATTAAAAATTTATCAGAAATTATAGGATTTAAGTAAATCCTGTAATTGCTCCAAGGTTCGTGTAATTTCAGGATAGCTGGGAGAAATCAGAGACATGTGTCATGATTCTTGATGTACAAGGATGGATGAATATCTATCAGGTTCGATATTTGAGCTTTCTAGGTATCTAGTCAACGCTAGTCAAACAACACCACTTCAGTAGAAAATACCCTGTTTTAGCAGAACATTGTGGACAATTTTAGATTTTCTTGGGATTTGTGCATATTTTGTGGATCTGAAGGAGGGATTCAACCTTATTAGTATATTTTTTGGATCTCATCCTCAGATTAGGAGTCTTTTTAGTATTTTCAGTTACAAACCTTTTGTATAAATACTTCAAGACATGCACTAGTATGACATATTATGTTAATGAAGAAAACTTTGAATTTTCAGTCTTGAGATCAGTGTGGTATTTTGTTCTTGATGATGTTTATGAGATGATTATGTGAATGCTAATGGAATTTCCTTCTTAACTGATACAACTCTAGGTGTACAAGTGAAGCACTAGAGGGCCCCCTTTGCCAAGCTAGTACACTTCTCCTTTTTCATTCTTTTCAAGTAAATTTTGGTATGATCTTTAAGTTTACATTTTGTTGTAGGTAATGCTGTTGTGTTTTAATTGATTTAAAAATTACTTATGTTGCTAATGAATGTGGAAAAGAAAAGAATGCATCTCTTCTAAAAGGGTTTAGTCTTTCTGACATTTACAAGCCTCTAAACTAGTTTGAATGCTTACTGATTTGAATGCTTAAATTTAGTTGAATGCTTTTAATTTAGCTTCTTGATTAATGGTAAGAGATCTATGAATACACCTTCTGTAAAGAAGCTTAGCATTTCTTTCATACTCAACACTTAGATTAGCTTTTGAATTATTTTTATTTAAAGAACTAAATTTATCTCTAAGTCCATACATTTTGGATGTGTCTCTAAGTCTTACAAACACCGGATTGACAATTAAATACACTCTAATTTACATCAGTAGATTGGAGCCCAATATATATCTTCTAACCTATAACCATTTATCCTTACAAACCCCATAAATTCTAACCCAAATCACCCAAAAGCAATATAACCATAAATAAATAACACTTTTAACCCCTGAGCCATTTAACACCAAAATTGAAAATTCTATCACATGCAATCTCTATAACCCTTATAATGCATGATCCCTATTATCTCCAAACCATATCACATATTTGATATGAACCCTATATAAGCACTATTATCTATAACCCATACGTCCCTTAATCTATAACCCCCAAGTCAAAGCCAATATATATCCTAACCTCTATAACCCATGTGTATAACCCCTTATCCCATAATCCCTAACACACATAATCATTCTCTCCTTTAACAATGATCACGATATAACCCTTAACCCCTGCTAAATTAAAACCCTAAGAACTTTATTACCATGGGTTACATAACACTATCATAATTCAATAGTAAAATTGTTACATTTCATTGTAAGGCATCATGAGTATTGAGGGCTTGAGCCATCATATCCACAAAGGAAACATACCAAGAATATTTGTCTTAACATGATATGGTACTATCCATTTTGAGGTTTGGCGTAGAGATTGGTCTTATAGACTACACTACATTTCACCATAATATAATCCCTACACTCCTTGAAAACCATGTAACACCATTCAAATTAGACACAATATTCTTGCGACGAATAAGCTATACTATCGACGAAAAAAGTTCGTCGCAACATTATTTACATTCGTCTCTCTTGCGACGATATCAAATTATGCTTGGATTCATTTCATATTTGGTTTATCAACTTGAAATNTCAATTTGATACTTTGCAAGCTAGCTGGACCTTCAGTCAAATACAAATATGAAACTTGGAATCATTAACATATCTACTAGAACATATGAAAAATAGGGTTTATGGTTTCCATGATGAATTGGTGATGGAAGAAAGTGGGTGTGTCAGTCAAATTTGAGTCCATAAACCCTCCCATATCATTAATGCATGCAAATAGTCTATCTAGGTCAAATTTCAATGCATACAGATACATGAGTTTGAAAACATTTCAACGTTGGCCCCATTCACATGTCATTGTTGCCTCCCTCTAATATCTTGATGGTGTTGATTAAGCAATCAATGAAATAGAGGGATTTTTCATCACAACTATGATGCAGATACATTGTATATACATTACTATAAAACCTTAAAGAAAAATGAAGAAAGACTGATGAAAGCCTAAAACTTGAGTCAACCAAATTGGGTGCTTTGAAATAAAAGTAGGGTTTATGGTTTACATGATGAATTGATGAAGGAATAAAGTGGGTGTGTCACACAAATTTGAGTCTATCCATATCGTTAAGGCATGCCAATAGTCTATCGATGACAAATTTCAGTGCATACAGAAACTGTTTGAAAAAATTTCAATGTTGGCCCCATTCGCAGGTCACTGTTGTCAGTGTCTAGTCCTCGTACAATTTTTGTTCCTTGTTTCTTGTTCCTCGTTCCTCGTTCCTCGTTCCTCGTTCCTCGTTCCTCGTTCCTTGACCATGGATTAGTCCCCAAGATCCATTATTTTTGTAAAAAACATACTAATGGCATAAAATGTCCCACACAAAGACCAAATTAATATCCACTACATAAGTCTTTTGTCTTTTTTCAATGACTATGTAGTGAATCTCAATTCTAAGAAGATTCAAATAGGTAACAATATTGATGAAATCTTATATGATCATGATGGTATAAAAATGAAAGAGCTTCTCTTGGTTTCAAGAATAATTTATCCTCTACTGAACAAGGCCAACCACGTGAAGGTGGAAGCTTACATGGCCCCTCCCCTCCCCTTCACATCACTCTCAATTGATCCCCAAAACCCAATCTATAAAATAGAAAATAATCGAAAGCAACGTCCTATTAAGATTCATGCATAGAAACTACAAAAACAAAAATTAATGAAGGTACATGAAATTCTATGTTTCTAAATGATATTTTTAGTCTACCACGTACTTTAGTATATTGGCAACTATTTTCAGGTTTCAAATAATAATTAAACAACATGTAACCTAGGATATAAAAACATCGCATAAAACTTAAAAACATGTAATTATCCCATGACATTAAAAGTAAATTATTTTAAGAGAATAATTCATACAAATTAAAATATTATATAGTCATGTACCTAATCCAACTACAACATTTGTGTAATCATCTGTATTCTCTATCTTGATCTTCTTCATCAAACTCGACATCTGTATCATCATCCGATTATGAAACGATGTTGAAAGGATTGATGATATCATCATCATCATCAATGTCATTTTCAAGCATATTTTCATCGAAATCATCATCAAGAATTGAAATATTGTCTTCTACGCCTGGATCATGATCTTCTTTATGTTCTTCATCTGTTGACCATCCATGATCTTCCGGCTTTGTATGATCTATCGAATCATCTTCTAGTTGATATTCAATATCATCTTCTTCCTGTAAATGAGTATACTTAATTGGCCTTCCTCTTGGATCATATCTAACAACAAATGACCAATCCCTTTCACCTGGAACATTTGAGTAAAAGACCTGTTCACATTGTCTTGGAAAAACAT
>ML776808.1:639895-659648 GCA_009831015.1 Picea engelmannii
ATTCAAAACATTACATGATCTACGATACATTATGAAATTGAGTACCTTGACGATTTCTATTATATTCCAACCTCCATAGGTGAGGTGTCATTCTTCGTGGTTTTAAACCAGTCTTTTCTTTCCCATTGAAAATATGTTTTTCAATATTACGATACCTATGGTTCTTAGGAAGAAGGTACCTATACTCATCAAACACCATCTTTCCTAAACTTTTTGAATGACGATACTTCATCTTAGGGCCACAAACTGGACATGCAAATTTACCCTTTGTTTGAAGACCTGCAACAAATGGATTAATGTCAATTATACATTGAGATTGTTTAAAAATTAAAAATGCACCATGATAACATAAAAATATTATATAGTATTAAAGAGAAATATTAGAATGCTACATACCACAAAAATGTGTTTGTCAAGGGGCATCATGAATTGTCCATAAAAGTATTCCACAGAATTTAAATTTCTTCTCCCCGATTGGTTTACATATGTCATACATTGTGATGTCAGCCCATAACTTTAGTAGCTCGTCAATAAGAGGCTCAATATATACATTCATATCTTTAACCTGGTACTTACCTAATTGTTTAAAATTACACATAATTACTATAGGAATGATATCATGTAATATATATAATTAAATAAATAAACAAAAGATCTTATGCAAAAATTGAAACAAATGAAAATGTTAAATTCAAAAAAATAATGTAAACAAATACCTGGAACAATCATTGTCAACATTATGTGCTCCCTCTTTATTGACATCCAAGGAGGAATGTTATTGTTGATAACAAAAATAGGCCACACTGAGTAAATAGACCTAAGCTCTCTGAATGGACTAACACTGTCAGTTGCCAATGAAATCTTAACATTACGAGGTTCGTCTTTGAAATCCGCCCATTTTTCCTCAATTTCCCTAAATGCGGAACCATCGACAGGCATTCGAAGAACACCATCTCCACTTATGTTACGTGCATGGTAATCCATAAATTGTGCTATGCTTTCACACCTGAACAATCGTTGTAAACGTGGAATTATGGGAATATGACGAAGAACCTTTCGAGGCAACCTTTTTGCTACTTGATCGGTTCGATATCTACTGATAAGACATTGTGGACATTCTGTTTTCAAAGCATGTGGTCCATAATATATAATATTGTCATTAGGACATGCATCTATAATTTGATAATCCATTCCAATGTATTTCATAATGGCATGCAAACATCGATATGTGAGAGGTAAAATACTTGATGATGGTAACAAAAACTCACCTAACAATCTACAACATAACAAATAACTGGTTAATGTAAGAATATTAATCGTAAAAATTGCATTCTTATTTTACAAATTAATTAACACTAAAAACAAATAGAAAAAAATCAACATTTATATATAATATGAGATGAAACATATTACATACCTTAGTATCTATGTCATACAAGTGTTCGGCAAATTATTCATAACCTTTAAGTTCACTAGAAACAATGTAGCAGAGAGAAGATTTGCTCTTGATCCTTCATAAAGTCATTTATTTGCCTTTTCTAATAGAGGTTCATCATAAATACCAGTATTTTCCCCATCCTCATCTAGCCGCGAAAACAAATCTTGGATCATTTGATTTGTCCCATCATCTTCTTCCATGGGATCATTAACTTGATTTGTCCCATCATCTCCTTCCATGAGATCCTCATTTTCTTGGTCATGATGATGTTCCTGAGCTTGTACAACATCATTTCTACTAATACTTGGTGCAATATTCTACGGAAAGTTATAGGGAAACTCTAACTTTATAATTAGAAACAATCATGCAAAATTAGTGTATACTATAACACACATTCAAACAATATATATACATGTATATATAATTTTATATAAATTGACAAAATAAAAAAAGTTAATGAATATATAGCTAATTACCATGGGACGATATTCATTCGATCCGCCATCAATGTGTCCATATTTCCTACAATGTTTTGTAGTTGTTGCTATTAAAATTCATACGGGACGTCTGAGACAACATTTTTTACAAGGGCAATAACATCTACCATCACCCTTTTCACTCGCTTTACTTTTTTCCCCACCTCTAACAACTTTTTTTGACATTCTTCCACACAAAAATACCCTTTCAGAACCGTCATTGTTATAGCAAGATTGTCCCAACATATTTAGATCGTCAAATATTTATAGTCCAATTTTAGGTCATGATCGTTGCAATTGCGATGACCGTGACCTAAAAATATTTCTTTTTTTTACCTATTTATTTGTCATTTTTAACTGTCATTTTTAACGTTGGGTCAGTCATCACTCTTGCGACGAACGTTGACCATATTAATTTAAACAAACTAGGTGCGTCGCTCTTGCGATGAACATTGACAATATTAATTTAGTCAAATTAGATGCGTCGAGATAGCGATGAATACGGTGTGGATTTAGAAAAATTGAACTTTTTCTTTTGCTTGTTGTGATGAAAGAGTACTTTTGTCACAAGTGGTCGTCGCAAATTTTTCAATATGTAGTAGTGTCTACCGCACTTTTCTCTATCAATAATACCTGCCCAGATAACCTTTCACAAAATAGATATTTAATGATATTCAATAGCTGATTAAATTAGAGACCTTTGCCTCTTATTTATACTTTCATGTAGCTTCCTCAAGGGGTTACCTTATAACCGTCTTAACCCACTTTCCTTATTTTAGGGCTAACCCACTTCTAACCACTTGTCCACTTATTAATTTCTCCATTAACTTTATTATTTAAATAATTTCTTTTATATCCACTTTGACTTATAGTACACTCATCACTTCACTTTATTGCTTACCTTCTAACCATCTTAAACCACTTTCTTTATTTTAGGGCTACCCCACCTCTAACCACTTGTCCACTTAGTAATTTCTCCATTAACTTTATTATTTAAATAATTTATTTTGTATCCACTTTGACTTATAGTACACTCATCACTTCACTTTATTATTTAAAAATTTTCTTCTTTGCAACCACTTTGATTGCTTTGACCTTTTGGGGCTTCTAGATGACTCATGAGGGTTTTTCAAATTCACATGGCCATAACTCTCTAACCTTGAGGAGTTATTTGACATTCCATGTACCATCGGAAATGACATAACATGTAGTATCCATTTAGAATATTCTTACCTTAAAATATATTAAAACTCATACCATTATACATCAAACAAACTTGGGTCCATTACCCAAACCTTTGTGCTACCAGAGTTCACTACCGGACTTTTTTCAAGGGTTGACATCAATGACAACCAAATCAAATAATCAACAGGTGTCTTCCAAATTTGGTTTAAGAGTATCTTCATTAGGAATTTCCTCTAAGCAGTTATGTGGAGAGACACCTATTTGAAATAATTTATGTTCTTTACATTTGTGCACTTTGAAATAGTGTTTATTATGATTATAGAAAAGACAAAGGTGTTGATGTTTTTCTATCTCTTCAGAAGATAACTTGTGGATGTGAACTAACTATGAGTTTAATGAGTTGGGGGTAGTCACAACAAGGGGGCTAGGGAGAGTGGTGAATAAAGGTCTCTTGGTTTGTGCATTGAACACTATATTAGCTTCTTTGGTTCTATCACAAGCTTCCAACCAAGTTTGTGGGTGCTACATCATGACATGTGCTTGAATTACTTTCTTGAGACCACTAATGAAATATTATTTAAAAAATAAATCAGATTGTCCCTCCGTGTAGATTTTTAGAGGGACAATCAACCTAGTGTGTTATTTAAACATCTTAGAGCACGTCTCTAGCGTAAAAAATAATCTACTAAAATTCAAAGGCATGATTGCTCAGGAAATATCTTTGATACCACTTGTAGTGTTCCTTAACCCTTGAAAATTGAAACACAACTAGGAATGCAAAGTTCATATAATTGCAACATAACTAGAAAAACGAGACAATAAGATGAAATCTATAAAAATACCCTTGTATATTGATAATGTGAAGAATAAAACAATGTTCACTTACCTCTTAAGTTGGGGTGACCCTTCAATGAGAAGAGATCCAAATACACAACACAACACAAAACATTTCATAGTCTCCTATCTCTTTAAATAGATTTTCCATAGCAAAAACCCTAACTACTTGTGGTTTTGTCACCAATGGGTACCAACTACCTAGTGGGATTCATAAAGTGGACCCTTTTAAACATTAAATAACTATCCACTACTATCCAATGAGGCTGATTCAAACATGATGGTTGCATACAAAAATTAACAAACTTCTAAAGTAAGAAGGTTAGGGTAGGGGCCTAAAAATAAAAAGTGGCTTTAATGTAATAGATGAAATCATATCTTTGATGTTGAATGGAAATAACTATCTTCTCATGTTTTTTAAATTTATCTACCACACACATGTGTAATAGGGATAGTCCAAGGGATTAGCTTAACTATTCATTGCAGATGTTGTTGGCAATTTGGCTAGTTTTATATTAGTAAGTGTCGGATTTGAATTCTCTTAAGCAAGGTACCCTAACTTATACAAACAAGTTTACTTAAAATGCCATCCATAAATATGAGGAAACATCCCTTAAGTTTTCCCACAATATTTTCTTTTAAAAAATATATAATCAAAATAATCTCCATAAATTTTAGTCTTCATAAATTATATATAAATGTACACAAGAATCCTAACTTCCCCCCACCCCAAAAAAAATTGAAATACATATTTAACACAATTAAGGGGATCAACGTGGTGAAAACAATATGACAAAATGGGTTCTATGGTGGACTCAAAACGGTATAAGAATGATAGAAAATTTAAAAATATATAAAATATAATAAATAAATTTTAAATAAAAATAAATATAATTACAAATATTATTATTAAAAAAATAAATTTATTATTTTATCATAATTATAATTTTAATATCAAAATTATTTAATTTTTTATTTCATAAAAAATATATATCAGAAAAATAACTATATTCTATTATAATATTATAATATTATAATATTAGCTACTTATTATATTTTATGATAAAAGATTATGTTATTTTTATACTTTGTGATAAGCACTTTTTCTTAGATTTTTTTTAAAAACATGTGTCGCAATAAATATCTTCTTAATTTTTTAAGTCATCAAAACTAACTATGGTGATCTTGGAACACTTTTCTCAATGCTTTTTGAGCATAGAAAACAATTTTAAAGAAATTAAAGTACTCTCTTATCCTCTTAAAACAGGATAGACTAATTAATCTAGTAGAAATTAATCATATATATATATATATATATATAATTAAAAAAAATATGTATTAATTTAAAAATTTGGATTTTTTTATAATGATTAAATAAAAATAAAATGATATAATTGTTAGTTAAATTTTATTTTTTTATTATTAAATTTACATTTTTTTATATATAAATAAATGGAGTAGGCTAACTCCGGAGCAAACAGACCTGATTTTTAGGTAAATTTAAGATTTTGAAGCAGGTCAGATTTTCAGAGATAGTCTAAGCTTAGCAATCCAATGCTCAGAAAATCGATCAAAATTCTAAATTGACCAGAAATTTATAAATGAGGAGACAAAAAAACTGTAGAAAAATAACTTCCAATAAAAATTTGCTCCAAAATTAACCACTCCTAAATGAATTATAAAAGTTGATTGACTTATATTTTTTCTATAACTTTAAATGGATTTTTCATTAAAAATAAATTTGAAAAACATAACCATAAAAATACACGTGACGGTTTTAAATCATGACATATAGACGTTATTCATTCTCTTTCATCATCCTTTCATCTTTTCCTTTTATTTTCTGCTCAGGAAAATAGAGACGAAACGTCTTAAATACATGCCAAACGTTCCTCTCCGTTACATCCCAATTTACAACCAGCCACTATCAGTATCTCTGTATCGAAGGAGATAGCCGTTGATTTCATGTTTGATTTGCTCAAATTGCAGGTAGAGCTTAAAGATTCAGAGAAGAAGAGTATGGAGCATCCCAAAGCTGTTGAAAATCCAGCGGGAAAGAAGGTAAATAATACTGCGGCTTCTGAGGTTTCAAAGGAACCTCAGAGAAGTTCACTTGAAATGGATGCGTCTCAAGCAGAGGAGGAACCAGCGAATGAAATGCCTTCTGAGAAGGTAGGTATAGGCCTTTTTTTCCTTTCCACAAGTGTAGATTCATAGAAAACAGGGGGAAATGATCATACCAGTCTTGATTCATTATGAATTTTGAATGTATGAAAAATTCATAGGGATAAAAATTTGATTCATATCTATCTTTGTTTCTGTATATGTTATCTTGTCTCATGGTGTTTTTTCTTTTGTCGCTGCGCAGGCAGAAGAAACGGCGGCTCCAGCAACGCCTGTGAAGGAAGATAATATTTCAAAAGAAGCAATTACAGAGAAATCTCCAGAAGTTGGTATTAGGGTTTCTCCTACCGAACTTGTTCCAATCTCTCTTTTTAAAGACGAGGTGCAGCAGCAGTCTTCCGAAGAAACTCATCAAGATAACTTAGAGAAAGCGAAGTACTTGCAACATGAAGATTTTGCGCCCTATCAGACAGGAATCGAACCAATACTCCATGATTTGGCCACCGCTTCACATTCTCTCCAGTCAATTTCTGCCAGATTTCTTGAAATGAAAGTAGATCTTGACCACGTCGTGTCTAACTTTGCAAGCCTTACTCAATCCCTGGAGGTGGTTGCTAAAAAACGAGATGAGCAGAGAAGCTTGATTGACAAGCCAACCGCAGTTGAAATGGCCCAGAAACCCTCAGCAGCTTCTGTAGATGATATGTTGCTCTTGAAATTATCAGTTGAACGTGTACAGAGCCATATAGAACAAGTATCGGTCCAGATTATAAGTTGCTTTGAAAGAAGTTTTCACGGATTTATGCAGCCCATCTGGGACAGTTCACCAGAGGCTTTCAAGGAACCCTATATTTGTTCTGTGGTGAGTGAGAGAATGTTTTCAGGTTTTGAGAATGAAAACTTTATGGTGAACGAAGCTGCCTCGGCCATTTTGGATTTAGAAACGCTCAAGAAAGAGTCCATGAGAAAGTATCTGGAGTTATGCAATGAGAACGCGCAGGACCTTATGATCTCAGATTATTCATTCAATCAATTCGCATGCGTAATGAAGAGTTTAGTGCTGAAGGATGTGAAGAAGATCATGCTTGTGGCAACGGTGAATCTGGGCAAGGTATTAATGAGTGGAGACATTTGGGAAAGGCTTGAAGATTTAGCCAAGGAAGTGTGGGCATTGCACAAGCTATATTTGTACATGGGAAGGAGGGCCAGGATTCTGAGAGTGCAGAAGGGAGTTAGGTTTGACGAGGGATGGATGGAGGCTGTGAATTCTCTTCCTCCTTCAGATGATGAACATGCAGTGGAAGAAGTTGAAGTTAAATTCATGGTCATGCCTGGCTTTCAAGTTATGGATACTCTTGTTTCTCCGTGCAGAGTTTATGTAGTGGAAAATAATACGCTACTGGTATGATGGATTATTATGGATTATTATGCTATGACAATTATATAAATAATGTGGACTCGAGTGCATTTCACTTCCATTGTTAACATATTATATGACCTTCTATGCTATTCATAAACATCACAGTTTGATTTATTATTTTATTGCAAGGATTCTATTGGAAGAACATGATTTAACATGGAAATAAAGTGTTATCACTCTTTTTGTTTTATTCAATAAGCTTTAAAATCAATATTTTTAGTTCCATGTAATTATTTTTAGCATATTTAAGTGAGTTTATTTAAGACTTATTTTATAGTTCAATAATAAAAAAGCTGTAATGGAATTAACAATATTAATTTTAAATGAGTTTATTTACAACTCATTTTTATACTTTATTAATAAAAAAATTCAACACATTTATTTTTTTCAATTTTTTTGGTTTGGTAATATAAGATTTATGTTTAGAATGGAAACTAATATAATACTTAAGAAATAGATCAAATTAAGATTAACTTTTATTATCCAACATTTTAAGTAGTAGGGTATGATATAACTTACATGTTTTTTATGTACAAAAATAGAAAGGTTTCTATTAATATAACACTTAAGAAGTAGATCAAATTAAAATTAACTTTTATTATCCAACATTTTAAGTAGTAGGGTATGATATAACTTACATGTCTCTTATGTACAAAATTAGAAAGGTTTCTATTTTTAAGAAATTTTAGAACAAATTCATTTATATTGATTATTTTAAAATTATTCAAAAGTTAAGGGATATAGTGCTTGGTAATAAGGGGGTAAGAGGGCTATTTTAATTTAGGAGAATAGTTAGCTAGCATGAGCATGGATTAATAAGGAAAAAAGGGGGAGGGGTGGTTGAAGGTGAAATCATGAGAGGGATTAGTAATTGGATAATTTATTGCTACCAACATAATAAGGGTAGAAATAAATAAATAAAAAATGGTATGAAAATTGTCATGAAATAATTGGATACTTATCCTTTTATTATCTAAAAGTTTATTGTGGGGGAGTTTAAAAAAAATTGAAGATACAAAAAGAATTAGAGGTACCATTTATTATCTCATTAATGATGTTCTATCCATAGGTTTGTTTTGTGAACCCTCTATTTGTAGAAAGAGTGACACTAATAAACATGTATTTTGGTTTTATAATCTTGTTGAATCTATCTAGGACTTGGCCTTTAGGATGTGTAATTGGATGCTCCCATTTTCCATTTCTTAGACGTCATCACTCTTAGGGTGTGCACTCACATAGGCCATTGAGTTTCATACATTATGTCAAATGATAAAAGTGGTTAGATTCCTTATATTTAAAGAATAAGAGATCATTGAATTTCATACATTATGTCAAATGATCAAAGTGGTTAGCTTGCTTATATTTAATGAATAAGCGATAAATGCATCAGATGGTTCTGTAGTTTGTGTCCATAAGACCCATGGACACAAGTGCAATTGAAGAAGGTGGAGATGGAGATGGAACATTTGCACCATCTTTTTAGACTTCTTTTATGGGGCACTGTTATACCCCATTTCTAGGGATAACCAAGGAGATGATGTCTCAAGGCCCTTAGGTTGCATACATGGAGTGTCGAGGGATAGATTGACTTTTGATGTCCACTTATAAAGGTGAAGACCTACTTCACCACCATACTTATCTCATTCATCATGATGGCATCCACCACATCGACATTGAAGACAATGGGTCTTCTTCCATGAGGTACAAGTCATGTATTGTGGTAAGTGTAACTTTAATACATGAGGCATTTAAATATGTTGCATTTAAAGCTTCTCTTGATTATAAAATGTATTCTTGGAAATTATTCTCCTTGCCTTGTTTCACCTTGGTGGTTGACATTGTGTCCTAGTAAGTGGTCACCCTTGGGGAAAGGTTTTCCACTGGGAGGTCTCCTTAATGAGGCATCATACCATTCCCAATCATACTTATCATTTTCCACACTTCATCCTTTCCATCTTCTCATCTTTTAGGATTTTCATGTGTACTAACCCAAGAAGGGATTGTACATCATTTCATGGGAAAAAGGGGATGAAGGCCTAGAGGTTTGTAGATGGAAAAAGATAAAATCAAATCATAAAAATTTTAGATGCTCGCCCAAGGATCCCGAGGACAATGAAATGTCTCTCACAAAAAACTAATGGGTCGTGTAAAATAAATAATAATCTAAAAAAAAATGCCAACCAAGGTAGAACGTGTGTGCGGCAATGTTTTTCATGCTTAGGTAGAAGTCCCACACATTGTCTTCAAATTGGGGAAGAACAATGTGACCAGGGAAGATTCAAGGTGGGAAATGTTTTTCATGCTTAGGTAGAAGTCCCACTTGTATAATTTAACCTTGTACAATTGTTTACTGCAAAAATATTTTCATTAAAAGAACACAAAAGATACAATGGAAAATACACACATTACATAGATATTTTTCCCCTAGAAACCCAAACTGGGAAAACCATCATATTCTATATTCATTCATAGTGATACTTTGTTTACAATACAATATACATATAGGAGCCAGTGACATCCAAAAACCTAACCCAATGGCTTGGATTCGTCAACAACCCTAATTCCTTAACCAGAAAGAAAAAAATCGTCAAAAACATGTGCCGAAAAAACTGCCCAACAATGGACATGAAAATCAAGGCAACATGAAAAACAAGAAAAAAATATGACACATTTATCGAGGAAAGAAAATTTCTTAGGGGCGCTGCCTCTTAATCCCCGTAAAGGGGGGATTTCCCCCCCCATGTTCTCGGTGCAACATAGTAGACACTATATCTAGTCATGCAAAGAATATAACACATACCCAACATTCTCCCACTTGATTTTTTTTTGTTCATATAGGGGGTTACAGGGTTACATAGTCAATAATCCAGGGAAACAATGCCCATGGATCCTCTACACCAAGAGAACTTCTCAGTGCTCACATATTTTATTAATGAATCTACAACATTCTTCAAAGTGACCACCTTCATCAACAACACTTTCTTTTCTTCAACCATGTCTCTCACAAAGTGATATTGAATATCAATATGCTTTGCCTTTGAATGATAAGCCAAGTTCTTCACCAAAAAAATTGCACTCTGACTATCACAATCTATCCTTACAATTGGTTGTACTAACCCAATACATGAACATAATATTTTCAACCATAATTCTTCCTTACTTGCATGAGTGGTTTCCATGTATTCAACTCCTGCAGTTGAAAGTGCCACTACAACCTGTCTTTTTCTCCTCCAAACAGGTTAAACACATACCCACATGTAGATCTCCTACGGTCCAGATCTCCAACCCAGTCTGCATCCACAAAATTATGTATTTCCAACACTCTTTCAAATCTTGGTCTTCCTTGGTAGCGTAATCCATAGCTAGCAGTGCCACACAAATACCTAAAAACCTTTTTTACTGTTTTCCTATGCTCCTTCCATGGTTTTGACATATACCTACTCAAAACTCCCACTGCATGTGCAATGTCTGGTCCAATACAAATCATTTCATACATCAAACTACCAACTGAACTCGCATATGGAACACGAGACATGTCCTCTTTCTCTTCTTGTGTCTTGGGACAATGATCCACAGATAACTTTACACCAACATGGATAGGGACCTTGAGTGGTTTACATTCCTGCATATTAAACCTATGCAATATTGTCTCAACATATTTTATCTGATTTAACCAGAGTGTCCTCTTTTTCTGATCTCTTTTAATTTCCATGTCTGTTGGCAACCAACAATTTTGTCGATTTTTATAACGATTAAAATCATCACAAAGAGATTATATCTTTATGTAGCTTCCACCTCCTTTCATTTATAAACACTTATGTTTCTGAGTTTTGAGGATAAACTTATCTTATAATTTTTTCGTTTAAATTTTCGTTTGTTTTGTTTAAAATTCATGATTGTAAGCATGAAATTTAAACAAGAACTTTGCTTGGGAAATTATTCTTCAATTTGTGTTTTTCTCATTTCATTTTGCCAAAGAAACTACACCTTGATGAAACCCATATGTTGCTAAGATTCAAGTGTTATAAACTCATTGATTAATTCACTACCACGATTTTTATGTATTATGGGTATCATGACTTAATCGGTTCTATGGTTGATCGGTTGGTTTTAATTTTTCAAATGTATGAATGCGCAAACATTGGATTAACATTGATATGTGCTTCACGCTCTCAACCATCATATCAACTTTCATGTCACTTGGTACAGGTATGATGCACCCACCATTACACCTCACCATGTTGTCCTATGGATTAATGAGCCCATTCATTATTCAAATTGGAATTCGATAGTAGTCGAGGGTTTGATATTCATTATGGGAAATGGCTTATAGTTCTGTGCACCCCCTGGTTTCCTATCCCTCCCTGAACTTAGTTTATCAAGCATGGAAATCTCCAAACTTAGTAGTTTTTAGGCCTTTTTAGTTTGCACAGACCTCTCTCTATTACTCGTTTATTGGAAGCCAAAGCCTACCTCATGTGATATCTAATGTGTCTACTTCACAGTGGCCATGGCCCCTGTGGTTTGAATTGAATCGAATGGTTGTCAATCCCTTCTGGCCCATGATGATGCCATAGATGATTTGAAGGATCACGGTTGGTATATCTTCCTCAAGAAATTCGAAGGTTACAATCTTGTTGTCGCTCAGGCCTTTGCACAGATTTTTGATGGATTTAGAGACAAGATCGGGGATGTGCAATTGGAGGTCACATAGAAATTTATAGCTCGGGTGAAAGGATTCCTGCAGGAAGGTGAAAAGTGGTTTAAAAATTCCAAATTGGAGGATGTTCCATGGATATTTTTCATGGTCTCTCGTGATTCTACATACTTCCCTAAAGATATTCCTATTAGCCTCCTAAAACCTCGATGACACAACCTTATTTTAATTTTGAAACAATTTATAACATGCGAAGGCGAGTATGGTTTGGTCTTTCTATACCACATCTGATTGTTGATGTTATTCATAGGGTTTAATTTGAACATGTCGTTATACTTGTTAATGATCCTATACAAAATGTCGAAACGCTTTAAGAGACAGAGAATGAATTCTTTGTCGACCCTCTTTCATCACGGGCTTATAAAAATATTGTTTCTATACCACCTATCACAAATCAGAGACACTTGGGAAAGTTTCCTGAGTCGAAATGGTTTCACCCAACCCGACAGTACAGATAATTCACCTTTAAATGTGAACTCCATTTATGATAATACCGTAACTGAGAGTCAAGGGTTCAATTCACCTGATGGCTGTGAAATTAATGAATTTGTGTCTATTGTTTTGCAAACCCCTATGTTTAAAACATCATGATGCATTTTTTCTCCCAGAAAAACGTTGGAACAGGTAGTGGACGAATTAAAAGGAAGAGTTTCCCTTGTTCTTGCTGGTGAACCTAACCAAGGGCACAGTGACAAACCTATC
Organism: Picea engelmannii; assembly: GCA_009831015.1. Taxonomy (NCBI): domain Eukaryota; kingdom Viridiplantae; phylum Streptophyta; class Pinopsida; order Pinales; family Pinaceae; genus Picea; species Picea engelmannii. The sequence continues at coordinate 652,792 of ML776808.1, forward strand.
GTAAATAAAATTTGTAAGGGTAAGAAACAACCAAGCTCAGATTTGAATTTTAGGAATAAGAGGTCTAGTCGATTGATTTCTACGAATTCAAGGAATCGAAGAAAGGATTAGTTGAGCTCGATATCTACGATCGAGGTTAGTGATCATTGTTCAGATGAAGATATCAATGATTTCCTCACTCAGGAATATCTGAACTACCAATGTCTCAAGAATGAAACTGTTGGTCAAGATGAGCAGTATGACTTTGTCTTTAGATTACCCACGTGTTTGAAAGGCCAAGAGGGATTTGTTGGCATTAGCCATGACTTGAAACAAGCCACAAGGAAGCACAAAATATCTGTTGTTGAATAATTCCCACCTCGGCCTGCTATAGCACTGGTACATTGTGACAGTTGTTTGGATTGGGTAGAGAGCTATTACAGGGATATACCATCGTTACAGGCTCAAGTAAAATGTCTGGATGCTCAGAATTCTCTACTTGAATGAGAAAACCAAGAGTTGAAAGAATGAACAGAAAGGGAAAATAAAAGACTCAAGAGATCTGGTAATATAATCATAAAAAATGCAACCAACTTCAATGCCATCATTAATTTGGAACTGTTTGATCCTTCACTTTCTAATTTTAATGGTAAAATTGATTTTGTTTTATTTTAATTTATTTTGTTATCAAAGTCAAAATAGGAATATTTAGTTTTGATTTTCTTTGTTAATAATAAGAGTAGCTACAGAATCTCTGATTCTGTATCCAATATATTTATGAATGTTAGTTAGCATTATTTTCTGAATATCAATTTTGTTTTTCTATCTACATAAAAATGATAATTATGTTGTTGTTTACATGGAGAAACCATCTTGGATCATATGCTCTATTATTCAGTAGTTTCTTTCTTTTATGTTGATAAAACTTTGTTATTATTTTGACAAACCAAATCCTACAAGAGTGGTTTCCAGTTGTACTATTTTTGTAAATACTATCTATTTTTGGGGGATTGCACTCTATCTTGCATGATAAGAGTTTGTGAATCCTAAACTAGTTTAAATAGTGATCATTGTTAGTAGTGAAGACATATTTTGCTAGCTTCTCACCATTTGGCTTTAGACCTGTGTGACACTTAACCCATTATGTTTTTGCCTCCATCTTATGAAATATTATTATGTTTGATGCATCTTTAGTCTGGTTGTCATATGGTATTTCATATTCTTAAGTATTTTGATGATGTCTGTAAGTTGTTATTCCATTTTACATCTATGATTAATCTTCCATTTGATTATTGTCAATTTATTCTAGATATTAAATGACAGATTATATTAATGCTTTGAATTGAGTTTCCTCTTTTATAAGCGTTGATTATCATAAGTTTACCAGATCTCTACATTTATCATTCTGTTGTTATATTCTCATTCCAATGCATCTTTGAGTTTGTTCTGGGAGTATTAGCACTGTTCTGTTACAGGTTTCCCTCTTATGTTGGACAGTGAGGAGTGTGAATTGCACAGAAAGATAAATTCAGTTTATTCTATTAGTTACAGGTTAGTTTATTTGTTATTTAGTTAAAGTATTTGTTAAATGAAATAAGAACAACATGAATTAGCTTTTGACTCCTTATGTATTCTTATTTCAATTATATTGGATTAGCATTCGTTAGTTTTAGATCTTTAGACATTCAAAAGAAAACAGAAAAAAATCTATGTGCTTTCTTTATCTCTTTTATAAACAATTTCAAAAACATTTGTTTCGCAAGATGTCAAGTAAATCTTGTACTATGTACATAAATTGTTTATAATCATATGCACATATTCATGTTTCCATTTGAAGTGACACACCGTCAACTAATAAACACGAATAAACTAATCTATAAATATATGATACTAATAAACACGAATAAACTAATCTATAACGCTATGATATTAATAAACACGAATATGTGCATATGATTATAAACAAACCAATAAACACGAATACTAATAAAATAATCTATAAAGATCGATCAAGATGTCATGGTTGTACCTGGACCCCAACACCCATTACCTAAACATCCGGAGAAATGGCTACCCAAATTTGATCCAGATTCAAAGAAATCAGCTAACTATCACATCAAGAAATTTATGTTAGCCATTAGACTCCGGAGTGTTGAACATGAGGATGTAGTATGCATATTATTTCCTTATACTTTTGAGGGAAATGAGTCCACATGGTATTTCTCTCAACAGCCCCAGACCATCGTCTCTTGGGACCAGTTCAAAACTTGTTTTCTGGAAAACTTTGGAGATGATAAATATCTGGAAGTCTTGGCTATGGAAATCTCTAGCTTAAAAATGAACCCTAAAGAAAAAGTGAATGATTTTAACCAAAGGTTCTTGATGTTAAAGAAAAAAATACCTGTAGATTTGATGCCCGCAGAAAGTTTAATTGTTTCATATTATGCTAAGGCCTTGCACAATAATATAGCCACATGGGTTAAAAGGTCCAAGAAGAACACTTTGTTAGAAGTCTTTGAGGAGGAAATTCAAATAGAGAAAGATGTATTAATATTAAAAGATAATATGAATAGTAAAGCTGAAACAACTTCATCCTCTGAGAAGAAAATAGAAATTCTCACCAAGCCTCCTCAAACGAAAAATCAACAAGAAACTTTAGAATTGGAGAGCTTGCAGAAATATTTCCAGAAACTATCCAATTAGGTCGTTGAATTGAAAAGATTAGCCAAGGAGGCATCCACAAGCAAAGGAAGTTTCAAACCTTCTTTTAGAAATATTTTTCCTCCAAACCGACCAAACCCGACCACAAAAGGTCTAAATTTTGAAAATTTACAGTATGATTTACAAACAATATTCAAAGCGCATGACAATTTTGTTTCTCTTCCTCCTGAAAATTTCGATGATACAGTTGAGGAAGAGGTACCAAAAGAGGAGGACTCATCCCCTCCTATTTTTGGGCACTTGTCGGACAGTATCGTTCAAGCAAATTTTGAAACTGTCAACCCTTACAACACTAGGAGTAAGACACAAACCAATCCCGCTACAGAAAAAAGTAAAAATGTGTTTCCTAAACAAACAAAACAAACTGAAACTAGACAAAACTTAGCTGCCCCGGTTTTAGAATATGATTTAATCAAAGATTTGAAAAAACTAAGGGCTAATATTTATGTTTTTGAACTGCTGAAATTTCCTCTTATTTTGCAGAAAATGCTTCAAAGCATCGCTGAAAATAGTAAAAAGAATGATGTTAGCAACAAAACATCAAAAGAAATTGATTCAAACACAGCTAAAAAAGTCTCAAATAAAAATACATCTGAACCTCAAGACAAAAGGTACTTAGCAGAAAAAATTGTAGCAAATCTAAATAAAATTGTTTTAGGGACAACAATAAAAAATCAGTAGAATTATGTTGTTTCTACATGGAAAAATGTCCCACATTTTTTATTAACCTTTGAAAATTTTAATAGGAATGTACATGATTGTATGGTTGACTCCAGTGCATCATCAAATGTGATGGCTCTATCGGTATGCCAGAAAATTAATGCAGAAGTACAACCTTCTGATGTTAAAATTATTCAGCTAGATCAAACGAATGTTAAAGTGATCGATGAGCTTAAGAATGTGATGATTAGATTATCATCCAATCCTAAATTTCATCAGATAATTGATATTATCGTTGTTGATATTCCTGAAGTTTACGGTCTTTTTTTAAGCAGAGATTGGTTAGAACAGCTGCACGGTTATTTTTCTACAAACTGGTCTCACTTGTAGCTTCCTGAAAATGGATAGCCCAACAAAATCAGGATAAACAGAGAATGCTATCTTAAGCATATCATGACATCTCTGAACGATCCAAATGATCCTTTCGTTACATCCACAAATTCATTTGAAACACGGGGAATGAATACCTTTTTTGGTAATTTCATGACCGAAATCTCTTCTATCACTGATCTAGGACAACAATCTGAAGTTACAGCTTATACTCAGACACTAGCTTTGTTGAATGCACCAAGTACTTCTAATGATGTGCATATTTGGTCCTTATGTTTCGATGGATCTAAATCTCGAGAAGGAGCAATTGTTGGTTGTGTACTAATTGACCCTATAGGTAATAAAAAATTTATTGCTAGTAGATTGGAGTTTGAATGTACTAACAACACGGCTGAGTACGAAGCACTTCTGCAAGGACTTAGGAAAGAATTGGATATGGACTTGCAAAATTTGATAGTATTTGGTGATTCAGAAATCATGGTCAAGCAGGTAAGAAATGCCATACATTGTTTGTCATTGCATCTGAAAAGCTACAGGTATGGATTTTGATGCATAAATGATCAACTTTTAATATAAATTCTATTCCTAGGATGAGTAATTCAGAATCTGATCTACTAGCCAATGTTGCTTCTGAATTATTGTTTGTTGAAGGTCTTTCTCCTAATGCGTTTTCGATCAAATTGTTGTTCAGGCCGTCGATTCTAGATAACATCACAAATTGGAGAGTATTCGATGACGACCAGTAGATCATCAACTTTCTGCATATGGAAGACACCTTCTAGGATGCAGTCATTGATGAAGGCACTCATGACGAGAATCTCTGAGACTTCACGATAATATATGATCCTCGATCTCCTGAATCAACATATGAGATGGTAAACTCTATCCCCAGATCTGTTGTGAGATTAGAAAATTTGTATGACTTGCATGATAAGTTTAGAGGGATAGTCAACTGTAAAACTAGCATTTCCTCTTTGATCTATGAAACCGTTAATTTAGGAACAAGTGATAATCCTCAAAATATCAATCTGGGAAAGGGATGTTTCGAGCAAGAAAGATCCTCTTTCATAAAGTTATTTAAATAATTTAAAGATGTATTTTCTTGGATGTATGATGACTTGAAAACATTTGATCCGAACATCATACAACATGTAATCCCTATGAAACCCCAAACTTAGACTTTTCAACAAAAATTGAGGAAAATGCATCCTAAATTGGAACCTATTGTTAAAAAAGAACTGAATAAATTGCTAACTGCAAAGATAATTTTTCCAGTTAGGAATACTCAATGGGTGTCAAATTTAGTCCCTGTAAGGAAGAAAAGTGGTGAAATTCAACTTTGTGTCGATTTTTGTAACCTAAATCGAGTGTCTGATAAAGACAACTACCCTGTTCCTCCGATGGAACAAATTCTACAACAAGTGTCTGGTTCTGAAATCCTATCTCTTCTAGATGGCTTTTCGGGATATAACCAGGTCCTTATGTATCCTTCGGACTAGATTAAAACCACCTTTTGTACCCCATGGGGCACTTACGCCTATAGGAAAATGCCTTTTGGGTTGATAAATGTTGGTGCCACTTTCCAGAGAACAATGGATATTTATTTATGTGGCCGCATTAACCAATTAGTTGTGGTCTATCTTGATGATGTCACTGTCTTTTCTAAAAACAAGAAAGATCATTTGTCTCACCTTAGGGTTGTCTTGGAACGATGACATAAGTTCGACATATATCTCAACCCTAAGAAATAAATCTTTGCAGTAGAGCAAGGAAAATTTCTTGGGTTCATAGTATCTAAACACAGAATGATTATTGATCCCGAAAGAAACCAATCCATTTCTAAACTCCCCCCTCCATCTTCCAAAAAGGCCATGCAATCCTTTTTGGGCAAGATTAATTTTGTCAGAAGATTTGTCCTGAGTTTCTCAGAAATGGTTAGACCATTACAAAATCTAATTAAAAATGATCTATTTTGTACCGATGGGGACCACAAGAAAGTCAGGCTTTCGATTCAATTAGAAAAGAAATAATATAAGCCCCTTCCCTAATGAGTCCTGATTTTTCTTAGAATTTCACTCTTTACACTTCTGCCTCCGACAGATCCTATGTTGATGTGCTTACACAGAAAAATGAGGAAAGTAATGAGAGACCCATTGCCTTCATGAGATATTCGTTTAAAGGAGAAGAACTTAATTACCCAGCAATAGATCAATAGGCATATGTTTTTTTTGAAGTAGTGAAACACTTCTAGTCTTACCTGTTAAAATCCAGAACCAAAGTTGTTGTTCCTTACCCTACTATAAGAAACTTGTTAGTAAAAAAAGAGCCAAGCGAGAAAAGGAAAAATTGGATGACATCACTACATGAATATGACCTTGAAATAACTCTTGCACAAATTGTTAGAGGTCAAGGCCTATGTAAACTAGTGGCTGGTTTGGTTGATGAACAAGAAAGTCAAATTAATACATCAACTGTAGATCAACATAATGAAAAACAGATCAATTGTGCACAAGTTACACCCATTTCTTGGTATGAGAACATTAGATTCTATTTAACACATGGATCTTCTCCCCGAAATCTTGATCCTAAAAACAGAAGAGCACTTAGGCTTAAATCTACATATTTCTAGTTAATCAATGATACTTTATTTTGAAAGAACTTTGATGGTGTTTTTATGCGTTTTTTAGAAAAGGAGTCAGAAAGAGTGATGTATGAACTTCATTTCAGTGAAGTCAGCGGTCACTTCGGTGGAGATACCACTGACCACAAAGTGCTAAGAATTGAATACTATTGGCCTACCTTGTTTAAAGATGCCCATATGTTGTCCCTCAAATGTGTAATCTACCAAAAGGTTGCAAGACAGGTGAAAAAGGAAGCTTTCCCTTTGCAACTTGTTACTGTGGATGAACCTTTTTAGCAATGGTGTCTAGACATCATAGGACCAATCAATCCCCCTTCTTCGTAGAAGCACAAGTACATCCTTACAACAATAGACTATTTTACAAGATGGTCTGAACTCCCATATCATCACTTGATTCGACATTCCCGAATGTCTGGTTTTTGACAACGCCTCTTTTTTTTCGTCCCTTTGAACGTTTTTGACATGG
>ML776808.1:660283-707804 GCA_009831015.1 Picea engelmannii
CGTTAAATTTGACGTGAAAATTTTCGGCCGAATAATATTTCGGCCGAAAGTAATATTTGTTCGGCCGAAAAATTGCCGCTAGAAATTTTGGAGACCCGATTGTCACGAAAGTGTTACCCAGCTTCATGATTTTACCCATCAATATTATTAAAAGGACAGTTTCAGAAAATCACAAGAATTGGCACAATGCATTATACAGTGCACTATGTGATGATAGGGTAACTCCAAAAGCTTTTGTTGGTAATTCCCCTTTCTTCCTTGTCTATGGAAGGGAATCCATCCTTCCCCCACATGTCTTACTTCCTTCTCTGCAACTATCACAGAAAGTTCAATAAGAAGAGTGTCCTCCTCTAGAAAATCGAATAAATGCTTTACTAAAACTAGAGGAGGTTAGAACACAAGCAAAGCAGAAACTGGATCAGCATCAACAAATTGTGAAAATATGGTTTAATGCAAATTCATATTTTGATAGGAAATTTGATATTGAATATTTGGTTCTCAAGTGGGACAAATTTCACGAGGGAAAGGGGGAACATACCAAGTTTCGAAACCCGTCGTTGGGACCATTTGTAATTTCTGAAAAATTGGGTCCTAGCTCTTTTCATCTGCATAATTTGGAGGGACAGCCAGACACTTTCCCAGTGAATGGCCAGGCTCTCAAGAAGTATTTCACTTGATGATTTCTATTCCACCCTCTTGTAAATATTTTTAATTTTCTTTTCTGTTTTTAATTTTGGTTCTTTTCATTTTGCTTGATTTTGGCTTGTTTTCTAAATAATTATGTCTAGGTCACCATTTCATTTGTTGAAGGGAATCAAAACTCTCATTCAATTGTAGCAGTTGTTAACATCTCAAGAACCTGAACAGTAAATGCTAAACTTAGATTAACAGAAGTGAGTTTCTGTTCAAAACAGTGTTTATGGTCTCTCATTGAAATTATAGGAAGATGCGATTATCCTTAACAAACTTCTAACGTCGTCCCTGTTTTAATGAGAACAAATTAGTGTGCTTCCCCATCGTAGAGTTGATTTCTTAACATAAATCCAACTCTACAAATCATGATGAAATTCATCAAAACAAAAAAATAATTCTTTAATGATCAAACTTTTCATTCCAAACTATGAGATTTTCAATATCACCCCACCCTTTTAATATCATGAAGTTATGAAAATTATAAAAAAATTCTAGAGGATTGGAAGCACTATAATGTGTGGAAAGTGTTTGTAAACCCGTTGAGACACTGAACAGGTCTGTTGGCATCAGGTAAATGCACTCATGATACCAAGGCAACTTCGTCGGGGTACTGAATAGGCCCGCTAGCAGTGAAGCAATGTCGGGTTTAAGAAGATTCTCAGGTATGTCTTTTGATTTGATCAAGTATGAAGATGTTTTTTATCATGAATGGACAACTCTTGGATAGGACAAAGGTACTATAGTGGGTTAAATGACATCCATGTCGAGGCTATGGACACCTGCTGGCAGCAATGGCTCTGTCAATGGTATCAAAGTCAACTACATAAACATCGCTACACCTGTAATCTAAATAAGATACCAGATTTCATTTTTGGACAGAAATACATTCAAGACTAAACTGCATTATTTTCTAAGTTATGATTGGAATGCTTGATCTGTTGTTAAATGTTTCTAAAAAATTATTTCATCTGAGCCCCTGACATAAATTTTCTAGTGATGCAAAGATAACTGCTTCGCCCAGTGTGTCATTATTGTTGGCAGCCAACAATTTTGTCGATTTTTATCACGATAAAAATCATCACAAAGAGATTATACATTTCTATAGCTGCCACCTCCTTGCATTTATAAACTCTTATGTTTCTGAGTTTTGAGGTGATGATTGGGCTAAACTTATCTTATAAATTTTTCATTTAAATTTTCGTTTGTTTTGTTTAAAATTCATGACTGTAAGAATGAAATTTAAAAAAGAACTTCGCTTGGGAAATTATTCTGCAGTTTGTGTTTTTCTCATTTCATTTTTCCAAAGAAACTACACCTTGAGGAAACCCATATTTTGCTAAGCTTCAAGTGTTATAAACTCATTGATTAATTCACTACCAAGATTTTTATGTATTATGGGTATCATGACTTAATCGTTTCTATGGTTGATCGTTTGGTTTTAATTTTTGAAATGTATGAATGTGCAAACATTGGATTAACATTGATATGTGCTTCATGCTCTCAACAGTCATATAAATTTTCATGTCACTTGGTACAGGTCTGATGTACCCACCATTACACCTCACCCTACTATCCTATGCATTAATGAGCCCATTCATTAATCGAATTGGAATTTGATAGAAGTCGAGGGTTTGATATTCATTATGGGAAATGGCTTATAGTTCTACACACCCCCTGATTTCCCATCCCTCCCTGAACCTAGTTTATCAAGCATGGCATTCTCCAAACTTCGTAGTTTTCAGGCCTTTTTAGTTTGCACGGACCTCTATCTGTTACTCATTTATTGGAAGCCAAAACCTACCTCCTGTGATAAATACTATGTCTACTTCACAGTGGCCATGGCCTGTCTACTTCATAGTGGCCATGTCCCCTGTGGTTATAATCGAACCAAATGGATGTCAATCCCTTCTGGCCCATGATGATTCCATAGACAATTTGAAGGCTCATGGTTGGGATATCTTCCTCAGGAAATTCGAAGATTACAATTTTGCGGTCACTCGGGCCTTTGCGTACACTTTTGATGGGTTTAGAGACAAGATCGGGGATGTGCAATTGGAGGTCACAGAGGACTTTATAGCCTGGGTGACAGGACTCCCACAGGAAGGTGAAAAGTGGTTTAAAAATGCCAAATTGGAGGATGTTCCATGGAGCTTGTTCATGGTCTCTCGTCAGTCTACGTGTTGCCCTAAAGGTATTCCTATTAACCTATTGAAACCTCAATGGCACGACCTTATTTTAATTTTGAAATAGTTTATAACATGCGAAGGCCCGTATGGTTTGGTATTTCTATACCACATCCGACTATTGATGTTATTCATAGGGTTTAATTTGAACATGTCGTTCTACTTGTTAATGAGCCTATACAAAATGTCGAAACTCTTTAAGAGACAGAGTATGCATTCTCTGTCAAGCCTATTTCATCATGTGCTTATAAAAATATTGTTGTTATCCCACCTGTCACAAATCGGGGACACTTGGGAAAATTTCCTAAGTCGAAATGGTTTCACCCAACCTGATATTATAGAGAATTCACCTTTAAATGTGAACCCCATTTCTGGTAATCCCGTAATCGAGAGTCAAGGGATCAATTCACCTAATGGCTGTGAAATTAATGAATCTGTGTCTATTGTTTTGCAAGCCCCTATGGTTAAAAAATCATGATGCATTTTTTCTCCCAGAAAATCGTTGGAACAGGTAGTGGACGAATTAAAATGAAGAGTTTTTCTTGCTAATGAAGCTAACCAGGGACACAAAGAAAATCTGTAAGGGTAAGAAACAATAGAGATCAGAATTGAATTTTAGGAATAAGAGGTTTGGTTGATTGATTTCTAGAAATTTAAGGAATCGAAGAAAGGATCATCTGAGCTCGATCTCTATGATAGAGGTCAATGATCATTGTTCATATGAAGAGATCAATGATTTCCTCGCTCAGGAAGATCTGGACTACCAATGTCTCAAGAATGAAACTGTTGGTCAAGATGAGTAGTATGACTTTGTCTCTATATTACCCCCCTGTCTGAAAGGTCAAGAGGGAATTGCTTCCATTAGCTATGACTTGAAACAAGACACGAGGAAGCATGAAATACCCGTTGTTGAATACTTCCCACCTCGGCCTGCTATAGCACCAATACATTGTGACAGTTGTTTTGATTGGGTAGAGCGTTATTACAGGGATATACCATTGTTATAGGCTCAAGTAAAAATTTTGGCTGCTCTGAATTCTCTACTTGAACGAGAAAACCAAGAGTTGAAAACATGCACACAAAGGGAAAATAAAAGTCCCAAGACATCTGGTAATATAATCATCAAAAATGAAACCAACTTCAATGCCATCATTAATTCATAACTGTTTGATCCTTCATTGTCTAATTTTAATGGTAAAATTGATTTTGTTTGATTTTAATTTATTTTGTTATCAAAGTCAAAATAGGAATATTTAGTTTTTATATTCTTTTTTAATAATAAGACTAGCTACAAAATCTCTGATTTTGTAGCAAGTTTATTTATGAATATTAGTTAGCATTATTTTCTGAATATCAATTTTGTTTTTCTATCTACAGGAAAATGATAATTATGTTGTTGTTTACATGGAGAAACCATCTTGGATCATACGTTCTATTATTCAGTAGTTTCTTTCTTTTATGTTGATAAAAAATTGTTATTATTTTGACAAACCAACTCCTACAGGAGTGGTTTCCAGTTCTACTATATTTGTAAATACTGTATATCTTTGGGGGATTGCACTCTATCTTGCATGATAAGAGTTTGTGAATCCTAAACTAGTTTAAATAGTTATCACTATTAGTAGTGAAGATATATTTTGATGGGATACATTATGGACATATGAGTTTAAAAACTGGTATGGAGAAGTTGCTCACCATTTGGCTTTAGACTTGTGTGACTCTTACCCCATTATGTTTTTTCCTCCATCTTATGAAATATTATTATGTTTGATGCAACTTTAGTCTGGTTGTCATATGGTATTTCATATTATTAAGTATTTTGATGATGTCTGTAAGTTGTTATTCCATTTTACATCTGTGATTAATCTTCCATTTGATTGTTGTCAATTTATTCTAGATATTAAATGATGGATTATATTAATGATTTGAATTGAGTTTCCTCTTTTATAAGCATTGATTATCATAAGATCACCGAATTTGTACGTTTATCATTATGTTGTTATATTCTCATTTCAATGCATCTTTGAGTTTGTTCTGGGAGTATTAGCACTGGTCTATTATAGGTTTCCCTCGTATGGTGGACAGTCAGTAGTGTGAATTTCACATGAAGATAAATTCAGTTTAGTCTATTAGTTACATGTTAGTTTATTTGTTATTTAGTTAAATTATTTGTTAAATGAAATAAGAACAACATGAATTAGCTTTTGACTGCTTATGTATTCTTATTTCAATTATATTGGATTAGCATTCATTAGTTTAAGATCTTTAGACATTCAAAAGAAAATAGAAAAAATGTATGTGCTTTCTTTATTTCTTTTATAAACAATTTCAAAAACATTCATTTCTCAAGATGTCAAGTAAATCTTATACGTTGTACATAAACTATTTATAATCATATGCACATATTTGTGTTTCCATTTGAACATTTGTAATTATTAAACTTATATTATTAGTATCATAGCTTTATAGTTTAGTTTCTTTTCTTTTACTGTTTTTAGGACTTTAGTTGGCCAACAGAGCCATTAAACCAGTCAGGTCATTTCATTCCAAATGGCTTGGGCTATTTAAACAACCCAGTCAGGATTTGACCTTCCAGTTGATGGTGTGTCACTTATGCCCATCAACAATACCCAAAATGAAATTTTAAGCAGTGATATCCTTCATGTCAAATTTAGAGGACGATTGAGTTTTCACATCCTAGAAAATCTCCTTGTTGTTTCCTATCAACTACATGTCATCCACATACAAGATGAAATAAATCAAATGATCACCAATTAATTTAAAATACACACAGTGATCCTCTTTGCTTATTATGAAGCCAAGTCCCAGCATATAAGTATCAAATTTTTGATACCACATCCGTGTTGATTGTTTTAAACCATACATGGAATTTTTCATCTTGCATACCATCTCCTTCTTTCCCTTAACAACAAATCCTTCTGGATACTTCATATATATTTATTCTTCTAGATCCCCATGTAGGAATGTTGTCTTCACATCCATTTGTTCTAATTCAAAATCAAATGTAGCAGCAACAGATAAAAATAAACTTATATATGTTAACTAGGCAACATGAGAAAAAATCTCACCAAAATCAATTCCCTCAACCTGAGAATAACCCTTTGCTACTAACCAAGCTTTGTATTTCTCCACTTTTCCTTCTGCATTAAGCTTCTTTTAAATACCCATTTTTTGCCAATGGGATTTCTTCAAGTCGACCACTCCACTATATCCCAAGCCTCATTCTTATCCAAGGCTTCCATTTCTTCATCCATGGCCTTTTGCTAGAGATTTCCATCCTTTGAATCCACTACCTCCCTGACAGTTCTAGGATCATCATCAATAATAGACGAATAAAACTTTGAACGGAAATCATATGGAGTATACCTTTCTAGTAACCTTATCGAATTGATCTCCTCAATACTGGAGTATGAGGATCATCTTTTTCTAATTCTTGTTCTTCTGTAGAGTTTGATTCATCATCCTTTAAATCAAAATCTATTTTCTCTCGTTCTTCCTTACTTGGTAGGACTTCATGTTTAACAACATCCTTCATTTATCTAAATACCACATCTTAGCTATACATAACCTTATTAGTTTCTGGGTTCCAAAGATTATAAACTTTGAGACCATATTTATACCCAATAAAGATACACTTTTCAACCTGCTTATCTAGCTTACTCCTTTTTTTCCTTTGGAACATGAACATAAGCTTGACAACCAATTACCTTGAGATGTGTGAGAAAATGTTTCTTGCCAATCATACCTCTTGTGGATTCTTGTCATCCAACATTGATGGGGATAATCTATTGACCAGGTAACATGTAGTACTCATAGCCACTAACCAAAAAAAATTCCCTAACCTGGCACCACTGAGCATGCACCTTGATTTTACCATTAGTGTATTGTTCATCCTTTCTACAACTCCATTTTGTTGAGATGTATATGGAGTAATATTCTTCCTTTCTATACCACACTTCTTACAAAATTATTCAAATTCATTCCCGCAGAACTCTCTGCCATTATACATCCTCAACACCTTAATTATTTTCTCTGTTTGATTCTCAACAAGAGCCTTAAACTCTTTAAACATGTCAAAGACTTCAAATTTCTTTATGAGGAAATATATCCAAGTATTCCTCAAGAAATCATCTATAAATGAGACATAGTACACATATTTTCCCAATGATGGAACCGTCACAGGTCCAACCACATCACTATGAACTAGCTGTAAAATTCCTTCTGCCCTTGTTGCACCAAAGGGAAATCTTACCCAATTATGCTTCCCATATACACAATGTTCATAGAAATAAAAATCCAGAGAGTAGTTAGACATACCTTCAACCATACCTTTACCATGTAGTATTCGAAGACCCTTATCTCCTATATACCACAGTATTTTATGCCATAACATAACCTTTTCTACAGAGATCACATGAGTTCTTTCTTCTTCAACTCCAATATCAAGAACAATGGAACTATTACACCCATCACTTATAGTTCTTCCTTGTATCTTATACAAAGTTCCAAACTGAAATCCCTTCAACAACACCATTACTCCTCAAACCATCCTGTAGGTTTCCTTTTCAAATATTGTTTTTACCCCTGCATCATCCATTTTTCTTACAAAAATCAAATTTTTGTCCAAACCTGGGATGTGCAGACCACCAGGTAGTGTTCTAATCCTTCCATCTATGAGCTTCAATTTGAATTTTCCTCATCCTATGATTCTAGTTGTTGATTCATCACCAAGGAAAACATTACCTCCATCATACATTTCATATTCACAGAACCACTCCTTGTGGGGAGTCATATGAAAGGATGCACATGATTAAGCCAACCATGCATAATGATCTGCATGTATTCTTGAAGAAGTTAAGTACACATCCCATCCTTCTTCCTTGGAAGTATTTTCATTTGTATAAGGAGATTCTTCAGATCCCTTCTTTTTCTCAACTTTGGATCTACATTGCTTCTCGTAGTGCCCTTATTTTCCACATCTCCAACATACCTTTACAAAATTTCCAAGAGATTTGTATCTACCCTTAGACTTAGATCTCCCACTTGAGGACTTAGATCTATTTCTAGAGCTTCCTCTTGAAAATAATGCATTTTTTCTCTGTCCTTCCATGTTCTTTTGTATCATCTTCTCCAACAAAAAGGATGAGACCACTTCATCAAAATTCAAGATAATTGTATTACTACCTATGGCCACAACCATACTATCCCACAAGTCAAGTAAACATCACAGTAAACTGATACACTTATATTTATTTGAAATTTTAATCTCAATAGATACTAACTGGATTACCATAGTATTCAAGGTGTTCAAATGATCTGCCACTGAGTCTCCATCTCTCATCCTCGGGTTATACAACTTATTTCTTAGGAAAATTTTATTTACTAGGGACTTAGAATGATACAACTTCCCCAACTTATCCCATAAATCTTTGGTTGCAGCTTCCTCTGACACATTCATTAATACTGAATATGAGAGACACATTCAGATTATGCTCTTCAACTTCTGATCCAAATTTTTCCAGTCATCTGTCGAAGTTCCTATAGGTTCAGTACCTAGATCCACCATGATCCATTAATCTTTCTCCACCAACATATCTTCCATATTGAGCATCCACAGCTCAAAAATTTTCCCATTAAACTTCTCAATCTCCATTTTGAACTGCTCGCCATTTATTTTTCCCTAAAAAATCAATACCACAGATCTCCCACTATAAAAAGGATTATCACAGTCTCGAGCCAAACCCTTGACTACAAAGGTTTCATCCTAAAGCCAACAAATATTTGATACCAAATGTAGATTTTAACCTTGTACAATTATATACTGCAAAAATATTTTTAGTAAAAGAACAAAAAATATACAATGGAAAATACACACATTACACAAAGATTTTTCCCCTGGAAACCCAAACTGGGAAAACTAGCATTCTATATTCATTCATAGTGATACATTGTTTGTAATACAATATACATACAGGAGCCAGTGACATCCAAAACCCCAACCCAATGACCTATATTAGTCAACAACCTTAATTCCTTAACCGGAAATAGAAAACCATCGGCAAAAACCATGTGTCGAAAAAATTACCCAACATTGGAAACGAAAATCAAGGCGACACGAAACACTTTAATTAATTAATGGAAATAAATGGGTTTGGAAAATAGTTGCATTGAAAATGAAGGTGCAACGCACCCTCTATAAAGGAACCCATAAATGAGGCAATATGAACCTTTGTATGTCATGAGACCCATGCCCAAAATTCCATCCCCCATCCACTTCACATCCTTTACATGGCTTAGATAGGGTCCACCTAAGAAACACTCCTTAACTTGAGGAATGATTCACCCAATATGTCACCATGACAACCCTCCCATACTTAAACTTGGCAAGTTTCATAGGTTCTTTGAGCACTTGTTTAATTTGAAAAGGTAGTAACATTTAGATGCACATGTTTAGAAGACTCTTGTATTAAATATGATTTTACTTGGCATGATACATTTGACTTGAGACTCTTGGAGGGCGCATTCATTTGTCTTTGCAGGACCTTATTTGCTAGACATTTTTGGAGGAACAAACCTAGCTTAAGCCTTCACTGGGGCTTGAAGCCCACATAATGGATGCCATAACCCACACCTTGGGAGTTGACATATGATGGACGTTTCCTTTAGAGGCAAGAAAATACACATGGAAGGAAGATACCTAGCCCTCACCTTTCACAATGATTTTCCTTTGGCGTCCATATGCCACATGATTTTGGTTAATGTCACCTTGGGGCTAGGGTTTTGTTGATGGTGGTGAGGTTTGATGATGATTTGGCATGGTTGATGAAGAGGAGGACACTTACCATGGTTCCACATGGCCTTTGGAGGCCCCACGTTTCCTTCAACAACCAAACGACTTGCTAAAGATGCCAAGATGTCACCCTCTAGGGGCATGACATCATCTTTTTAGGGTTTTCTTTTGTGTAAAAATCAAATTATAATTGTAAAGGGGTAATTAGAGGAGGCCGGCCTCCCTAATTGTGTTTTACCCTAAACTTATGTGGAAAATTTCTATTTTGAGGTATTTTATAAGTAAAATACCTAGATCATTTCATTTTCATAACATTCTCACTTGAGAATAAGACAAACTTGGCTGAAATTTTCGCCCTCTTTGGGCATTTGAGCTCTCTCTCTCTCTCTCTCTCTCTCTCTCTCTCTCTCTCTCTCTCTCTCTCTCTCTCTCTCTTACAAAATTATGTATTCTTATTGGTCTATTGTGGAGATAAAGTGGTGTGCTACCCTTCTTTGAGGCTTATTATTGCATGTGGATGGAATTTACTTGGTAAGTTTTATCTTGCTATCTTGTGGAATCACTAAGGAATTTTCTGCATTTTGTTGGTAATTTCTTCTTATTTCATGCTATTCTTGTCTAAAACTCTTGGAGGATTATAAGGGAATACACCCTCCATCAAGTTCATCTTAATTGTTATTGGATAAGTCATTTTTCACAACGTTTCTAGGAGTAAAAGGGATTACACCCTCCTAGACTTACCTTTGTTGGATTCTCTTTCTCTAGGGAGTAAAAGGTCTTACACACCTATATAATTAGTGGATATAAATATTACAACCAAGACTCCATAACCAAAAATATTAGAGCACTAATATGAAATTTCATTGGAGAAACAAAATCGTTGCATTGGAAAACGTGTATTGTGGAGGTATTGCATTTGTCTAAAGTGGATTTAATTCTATATGCTACTAGTTTGGCTAAGTATTTCTTGATTCTGTTATAAATTTATGCTACAAACATAAGGGCTGCAACAAAACTCACTCAAACTCTTTGTTTTACTCAGTATTCCACCGTTGAAATTTGCTTGAAAACTACTATAATTAAACTACTAGACGTTGGCTATCTTCTGGGTGGTTTGCTTGTTGATTTTGGTGGTTGGATTTTTCTGTTGTAGAAAAAGTTTTATACAACCACTTGGCTATCATAATAAATTTTTGATAACATCATATAACATCTATTATCACTAAATTCTTGTTCTATTTCACTAAAGTTAAACTAGGAATTGCTAGAGTAGTCTCTTGCATCATTTACTTGAATTTTGGTGATATATTTTACAACCATTGTTATCATTTGATTGTTGATATATATTATTCTTTACTACTAAACTATAGGACAGTAAGCTTCACTTTCTTGTCCCTTTGAACATCTGGCTTGTATATCTATATTTTTTCTTCTCTAGGACAGGTATAACACTCTTTTATAGGTACATTATACTTTGGAAACCTACCCCTATAGACAAGACACTTATCCAAGACAATTTACACTTCATAACTCAAACTATATGGGTTTCAGTTTCCATCATCTCACTTTCCATCTCAATCCCCCTAGGGTCATCGAGATTCCCCCCTTGTGGTGATTTTCATCATCACTAAAGTGAGGGGAGCATCTATCTAAGGTAACAGCAGGTAGTTACTCACATAGTTGTCTCACATTAATGGATTGGGTTGGGATTTTCCCAACCTACAATCTGTGCAATAAAATTTTGGTGCCATTGTTGGGGAGGATTTTTAATCCTCTTTTGTGCCCTAACGACACTTTGGAAAGTTAATCCAAAAGTATTTCCCTTGGCTTTCCTGGAGACTCCATTTGAGGGAAGTTCCATTTTTCACATTTTTGATGAACTTCATACAAAATTATCTCTCCACTCCATGAGAGATTTCCTTTTATTGATATTATGAATGCCCCTGGGTATCCAAATCATATTCCTTGGGAGTGGAGAGATAATTTTCCTCAATATGTTGGAAACCCTACCGTGACAGTTTCTCATGTGCTACAATTTCTCAAATATTTCTCTCATTTGAAAATACTATATGAAGATGTACTAATCAATATGTTTATGAGTTATTTGCAGCCAAAACAAGCAACATTTCTCAATAATAACTCTCATCCCAAGAGAATCACTTCATTTACAAGACTCTTCAATCTTTTCTTTGACAAATGGGCCATAAAATTGAGAAGGTTGAACTCTTCATTAGTTGTCTCACCAAGGGATTAGAGAAATCAAGATATAGGTTTATACTTGGAGAAAAGGCCAGTGAAGAAGGGGGAGACTCCAAGGAAGTACATGAACTCAGTAGTGATGAAATTTTCCCTATTTATCCTTTGAAGAGAAAACAGATGAAGCGCTCCTCATTAAGAATTAAACCCCTTATGATGAAGAGGCGTGGAAGAAACATGTCCATGAAGAAATTTTCTAAGAACAAAAAGAATAATTCCAAAGAAGTGCAACATGTTGAGAATCCATATGAGACATTAGTTTCCATTTTTCTCTTGACGGAGACGAAGTTGTTCAAACTTAATTTCCTCCTATACGTAAATATAAAAAAATGATTATTCTAAATGATGCAGATGATTTCGTGGAGGACTTCCCTGACATGGTTGATCAACACATTGATGATTTCATACAAATCAAGATACATAGATGGGATGTGGGACTCATTTTTTATAGATATCCCATTTACGACATTGAGGCTGGTTCTCAAGAAAAGAGGGTTGAATTTTCATCTTTGGAGGACTAGTCTTCATGTGCATATGATTCATATGCTTGGAAAACTGATGATGATATGGTCATAAATTTATTCCATCCATTTGAGGATGACTTATCACCATATACTAATGATGAATTTCATCCATTCATTCAAAGTTATGATGAATATCCTTTTGATGCAGGCTTGTCCTATGAAGAGCTCCAATCACCTTCATACTCAGATTTTGATGGGAATCATGTCATGGATAGCCCAGAGATGTCAAAAAATCACATTACATAATGTAAGTATTTTCATTTTGGGGTTTCCTGCATGGATTTTCAAAATAAGAGGCAATAATTTTATGTCTCCAGACATGAGGTTGTCCCTTACCTCTTATCTTCCTCTTTGGGAAACCATGCAACTTTATTTTAGTCTCTCATTTCCTCTAAGTCCTTAGGAAGAGGTGATGTGCTAAGTGAAGATTAAGATGAGACATCGTCTATGCATGGTATCCCTCTTCAAATTTGGATTGATTGGGCTTGTGGTTATTCTTTCAGGAAGGATTTTTGGTATGATCAGGATTCTAGTTCTTCCTAGCACGATTTCCTCCCTCCCACCCATCTCCATGAGTTTCATTTCATTTCATCATTGTATGTATATTTATTTTCATGATTATTATGTTCTTGACTTATCTTTGTTTTATTACATAATTCAGAACAAGGGGATATACCTTGATGAGATTATCAACTGGTTGCATTGGTTGTATGATTTCACTTGACATCCACAACATTTGATCACCATGGACCTCAAGCCTGTTATCGCACAGTTTGTAGTTTAGGTCAATGGCTAAAGGATAAGGGTCAAACTGGTGAAACAGGAACCTTCCCCACCCAATGTCACCACAATGGGGAGGTTCTTTCTATTTAGGGAGGTTAGCCTAGGGGAGACGTCCCCGACAACCTGGGGTTTTGAAGAGTCTAAGATATAAAGTCAAAGTTAAATTTTCCCCCTCACAAGTTACCACCAAGATCATAAGGTCCAGCTAATCAACCAATAATGAAGTATAGTCCCAAATGGGAACACCTGCCCGGAACAAAGCAACAATAAAACAATATATGAAGGATATATCCACAGGGTTAGTACTTCATATGACTATCTGATATAATTTAAGCAATGTAAAGAAATAGATATCAATGAGATCAACGTTTTGTCAATTATCTATGGAAAGAGCCTTAATTCATCAATAACTATCAAGATGAAAAAGCCAACAATGTATCCAATCAACACTTTAATCAATAAATGCTTTAGATCATCATTCAATTGCTTATAAAAGGCAAAATCTTGTTGCGTCAAAAATAACCAACTATGACGTCAGCCTTAGTTAGGGTTAGGGTTAGTTAGTTAGGGTTTCAAGACTTAGAGTTTAGATAGTTGTTTTGAACACTTTCACTTCAATGTTGGAGGCCAAAGACCAGTGCCTAGGGTTATGGATTCAAAAGGAGAAGGACGCACAACTTGAAGAGGATGAGATTTAAAGGACAAGAGGGAAAGGTTTCAAGGTGTTGCAATGGCAGGGCCTTGAAGACAGAACCCTAGGGGAGAGAGGCTCACTCCAGTGTTGCTTAAGCAAGGCCTCATGCTCTCTCCTCCTTCCCAGCAAACAGCTAGCTCTAAGACAAGTAAAATCAAGACAAGAGAGTCTAAAGAGGGAGAGTGTTGCAAAGGCAAGGCTCTTTCATCAAACCCTAAAAGGAAAACGGCCCCAGGTGTAGATAACCTAGGCCTGGGATGTCCTCTTTCTCTTGAAATTCAAAAGTACGACTAGCTTAAACAGGAAGATAGAAGGAGTGTAGCAATGGCTAGGTTCTCTTCTTCTTCTTCAATGGCTCAAAAGGTTTTTCTATCAGGGGACATGAGACAACGACCTACTTGTGTGTTTGTCCCCTAGGGTTTTGATTCAGCAATATATGTATAAATAGAATGCAAGAAATTAATCTACAACCATTCAATCAAGAAGTTTTGCAGAAAAATACTTACAAATCATCAAGAAAATAGCATGCAAACCCTAGTTGTAAACCTTCCTTCAAGAAAAACACCATAAATTGCCAAAAATATCTTCTCCAAGCAAGTGCGCCTTCCTCAAAAGTAACCAATAACCCTAGTAGGGCACAAAAATCAGACCTCACTCCAAGATTGAGTGATGTGTTATGTTCAAATGAGGGAAAAACATCCTCAATATATAGCAGATCAATGACCTTAATTAATTTTAGTTCATAAAAATAGTCGACAAGGCTACAAACCAAAAATCATACTGTTTTACAATAAACTATTACTTTAAAACCCTAAATGAGCAATAAGCAGGACATCAAGCCCCTATGAGGGAGACATTGGCCCTTTTTAGGGAAAAATGCAGCACAAGATGACAAACGTTGGCCCTCCTTGGGCCTCCAAACTCTGCCACATGTGCCAAACTTCTTTGTCAAGATGCCAATCACTGGAGGTGACATCATGGCTCCTAGATGACGTCCTGGGGCATCAAAAGGGGCATATTCCACCTGCAATGGGTCAACCCCCCTGGGTTGGGCTCAACCAAGGCGTCGTGGATGAAAACGTTCTCCTTCCTCTCTCGTGCAAAGGCCCAACCAATCAATGTCCTGTCTCTACCCATGATGGGGTCCCAGCAACCATCTGATGGGCTCTTCATCCCCATGGAGGTCCAAACTAATCATCTCCCCATGTGTACTGGTCCACTTGGTACTTGTCTGTCGGGCATGGTCTTGCACATCAAAGACTTCACCCTCCATGGGCTCATTAGTCACAAGGATCATAGCAATGTCAATCATGTTTCATCATTAAAGTTATCAAACATATGCATAAAATCCTGATAGATCATCCAATAGCTCAAAAATATTACAAAGGCCTACAATACACAGCTGAAGAAAAAGACCAAACACCCTTTTGGGCTAGCATCCATAAGAAAAGGAAAGTTTCAAAGGGGTATCATCCAAGCCATGTAAATCAATGTTATGTGGTCAAGGGATGTCTAGGATTAGGGTAGAGTGAGAGTTAGGGCTACATGGTCTTACCTGTGGGTGCCTTTGTAGAAGGCGAGTTGTACCTATCATGGATGCAAGTTTTTCCAAGCCCTTTTGCCTTTTATTCTTATCTTATTTTGTTCTTTTCATTCCTTTTATCCAAGGACTAATCGGAGGACACTGCCTTGGCATGGTGACCAGAGCTGACAGTGTTACCCACAAGTACCTTCACAGAAATGATAAGGTTGGCTCGTGATGAGACCCCCTTTCCCTTGGCCATGCAACCAAAGTTCACTGCCCTGGCGTGGTGACCAGATGATGGAAATGTCATACTGCTAAGTACCCATGAACCTAATAGGTTGGCTCGTGATGAGACCCCCTATCCTCATAATTAGGTCTTGTTTGTTTATTTTTCTTGGGTCCCTCTTGTTTCTTGCTGAGAGGCCTTTTATTGCCTTCTCGGGGATCCTTGGGCGAAGCATCTCTAGGTTTTATTCTTATTGGATTTCATCTTTTACCATTTTCTTTTACCTTCTGGGCCTTTATCCCCTTCTTCCCACGAGATAATGGTGCAACCCCACAGACAGATCATCCTAATGTCTAGACTAGGGGAATGGGGCAAATGAGTGGGAGATAAGATGAAAAGTGATAACATGTTGGGAGCAGATGATGGATCTTCACAATTCCCCCCAGTGGCAAACCAAAACCTATGGATACAGGCTTACTAAGGCATTCGATCAATCCCCCAAACCATGGTCAAGTGGGTCAATGTAAGATCCAAGAAGTTGTCAGAAATAAAAGGAATAACATGCATATATCTAAAGGTTATAATGATAAAAAATGACACATACCATGATACCTAGACCATTTACCTCATGAAGCAAGAGCCTTCTCCGATACAGGACCAGACCGATGCTGATGGATGTTGTTGTTGCTGACAAGACAAGTCTGATGAAAGAGAAGAAAGATGGGCCCTCTAGGGCCATGCTCAGGTCAATCATGCTCTTGGCACTCCATGTCTAGGACATGTGGGCCTCGAGACATGATCTCCTAGTTATCCCTAGAAATTGGGGATAACATCTGGCTCCAACTCGGGGACACGTGCTCACCATAGAGCACATGAGAACCTCAACATCTCTAGAAAAACCTGCAAACCTGCTCACACTCGAAAAAGGGCATCAACAACAAAGGTGGGTTGGTATTTCCACCCTGCAATATATATATATACACATGTATATACTAAAAAAAATAATCAACGATGAAAAGAAAACTACTTACCTGCACTTTCCTCTGGCTGGATGTTTGGTGTAGTCAAATAACCAATGAAGCCAATCCAGCAATGTCCCACAATACCTGCCTGTGTGCTTCATCATAAACCAGAACAGTGACAAATCAAGCACAAAAAGGACATGGGTTAGAACATGTATTAGATCATCGGGAATCTCAAAGTCCAACCCATGGAGGCGGGTGGGAGGGATAAAATTATGCCAAGTCCATCTCTGAGAAAAGTACTCAATCCACTTCAAGAAAGGGTCATGAAAAATGCAAGGTTCAGAAAACTGACTCAAAGGGCCTGCAAACTAGATACCTAGAACATTCTCACGCTCTGAAGTCAAGGAAGGGATCGACAAAGATCTATCAAACGACTGGAAAACTATCAAGGGAAATTTAAAAAACTGGGATAACTAATTCAAATTTGCAGTACCAAACCAACCCTTGGAATCTAGGGTTTGCCTAAGAGGAAACTCAACATAAAAAAGGTACTTCCCAACTACACCTTTAATAGAAAAGTATGATGAAGTAACAACAGGTGGTTGGGATGAAAAGTCACGAGAATCCTTCTTCAGACGAACAATGTTTTTACTCCTATCAAAATCTAAGCACAGTGGCAGTTGATAGTCATCTTCATAGGGTAAACCTAAGTGCTCGGAGGAGTACTCATCAAAGGCCTCAAGGTAAGACCGAAAATCATCAGGACAATACTGTACTTGGTCAACCTTGGGTGTTTATGGAGAGTCAGTAAAAATCTTATCTCCTTGTTGCCACTGGTCAAAAGTAACTTGTGATATTTGTAAGGGCAACATCTGAAAACGACTCTCAATGTCATAGATGGGATCCAAGTCATAACCAACTATATCCCACCTACATCTCCCAACATGTATGAACTCATCAATGTTATCAACAATGTCACTATCTGTGTCATAACATGCAGGGTTTGAAGCATTCAAAATTTTATTCTCCTCCTCCTCATTTCCTTCATCATAAAGTAAAGCATCATCAAAAACTAGGTGAGGAGGGTAACTTATTGTTTCTTCTTGTGCAGGGGCTTGGAGGACTTTGGTGTTTTCAGCATGTGTTATTGTTTCATCCTCATGGACTGCTTCTTTTTCTTTGATTTCACAACAAGGGCCATCAACTTTGTTCAAAGCTTTCTTTTCTCCTTCATCTTTTGAATCAAGGAATATGGTATCATCGGAATTCTGAAGTGGAAAGCAACTAACCTCATCTTTACTTTGTTGTGCAGGAGAAACAGGTTCTTGGATGACCTCATTAGAGAGAGGACCATGGTTGGATACTTCATCACCTTGGTTAGGCTCTTGTTCCTTTATCACGTCCTCACTTTGCTGGTTAAAAACTTGTTCCCTTCTTTTTTTTGGATCTTCAACAAAGGTTTCAAGGGAAACTAGTTTTATCAAGCTGAGAGTGTCCATGGTGGTACCATTGATTCCGGATAAGAGGAGATTCTTTTGGATCTGAATGGCCATGTTGTAATCTTCTGCAAGTGTTTTTGGGTTCCTTTTATTTAGGAGGAAGCTCAAATGCCCTTGAAGTCCATTAGTATAGAGATAAATGAGGTACTTGCCTTTAGCATGATGGCTTTCAGGAATCTGGTAAAACAAATTCTGGAACCTAGCCCCGAAAACTTTGACAATCTCATAACCTGCTTGTTTTATGCCTTCAAGGTCTTTTAGTAATGATTGTACATCTTCCAATTTCAAAGCCCACTTTGCAAGGAAGACCTCTTCAAAATGGTCCATGGATGTGATGCTGGCAAGCGGAAGATTATCATACCATTTTTTAGCCCCTTCATGTAGAGAGGCAGAGAAGAGTTTCATCACCAAGTCTTCAGCCTCGTCACTGATAGGGTACTATTGAAAGAACTCCCAAAATTTGCTCATGTGATAATCGGGACTTTCTCCATCGAGGCCAAAGAATCTAGGGAGCCAATTCTTATAAAAGAGAGGCATTTTTCTGGGATATCCCGGGATTTTACTCATGTCCAAAGGTTTGTAGTTCCCTGGATCCCATTTTGAATTCATAGTTGGCTTCGTCATTAGTGGATTCACCGGATAATTTTCTTGAAACTATTAAAAGATAAGGGAAAACATACTAGTGGAGTCGCCAGGTAAGCTTGTAAGAAAAGGTCTATGAGGCAAGGCTTACTGAAAAAGGTTTGTCATTGAGGAAGATTGACTCAGTGTTCCTCGACAACGGTGCCAAAATGTTATTTCACTCTTTGTAGTTTAGGTCAATGGCTAAAGGATAAGGGTCAAACTGGCGAAACAGGAACCTTCCCCACCGAATGTCACCACAATGGGGAGGTTCTTTCTATTTAGGGAGGTTAGCCCAGGGGAGACGTCCCCGACAACCTAGGGTTTTGAAGAGGCTAAGATATAAATTCAAAGTTAAAGTTTCCCCCTCACAGGTTACCACCAAGATCAAAAGGTCTGTCTACTCATCCAATAATGAAGTATAGTCCCAAATGGGAACACCTGCCCAGAACAAAGCAACAATAAAACAATATATGCAGCCTATATCCATAGGGTTAGTACTTCATATGACTATATGATATAATTTAAGCAATGTAAAGCAATATATATCAATGAGATCAACGTTTTGTCAATTATCTATGGAAAGAGCCTTAATTCATCAATAACTATCAAGATGAAAAAGCCAACAATGTATCCAATCAACACTTTAATCAATAAATGCTTTAGATCATCATTCAATTGCTTATAAAAGGCAAAAGCTTGATGCGTCAAAAATAACCAACTATGACATCAACCTTAGTTAGGGTTAGCGTTAGTTAGTTAGGGTTTCAAGACTTTGAGTTTAGATAGTTGTTTTCAACACTTTCACTTCAACGTTGGAGGCCAAAGACCAGTGCCTAGGGTTATGGAGTCAAAAGGAGAAGGATGCACAACTTAAAGAGGATGAGATTTAAAGGACAAGAGCAAAAGGTTTCAAGGTGTTGCAATGGCAGGGCCTTGAAGACAGAACCCTAGGGGAGAGAGGCTCACTCTGGTGTTGCTTAAGCAAGGCCTCGTGCTCTCTCCTCCTTCCCGGCAAATGGCTATCTCTAAGACAAGTAAAATCAAAACAAGAGAGTCTAAAGAGGGAGAGTGTTGCAAAGGCAAGGATCTTTCATCAAACCCTAAAAGGAAAATAGCCCCAGGTGTAGATAACCTCGGCATGGGATGTCCTCTTTCTCTTGAAATTCAAAAGTACGGCTAGCTTAAAGAGGAAGATAGAAGGAGTGTAGCAATGGCTAGGCTCTCTTCTTCTTCTTCAATGGCTTAAAAGGTTTTCTACCAGGGGACATGAGACAACAACCTACTTGTGTGTTTGTCCCCTAGGGTTTTGATTCGACAATATATATATAAATAGAATGCAAGAAATTAAGCTACAACCATTCAATCAAGAAGTTTTGCAGAAAAATACTTACAAATCATCAAGAAAATAGCATGCAAACCCTAGTTGTAAGCCTTCCTTCAAGAAAAACACAATAAATTGCCAAAAATATCTTCTCCAAGCAAGTGCGCCTTCCTCAAAAGTAACCAATAACCCTAGTAGGGCACAAAAATCAAACCTCACTCTAAGAGTGAGTGATGTGTTATGTTCAAATGAGGGAAAAACATCCTCAATATATAGCAGATCAATGACCTTAATTAATTTTAGGTCATAAAAATAGCCGACAAGGCTACAAACCAAAAATCATACAGTTTTACAATAAATTGTTACTTTAAAACCCTAAATGAGCAATTAGCAGGACATCAAGCCCCTCTGAGGGAGACATTGGCCCTTTTTAGGGAAAAATGCAGCACAAGATGACAAACGTTGGGCCTCCTTGGGCCTCCAAACTCTGCCACACATGCCAAACTACTCTATCAAGATGCCAATCACTGGAGGTGATGTCATGGCTCCTGGATGATGTCCTGGGGCATCAAAAGGGGCATATGCCACCTGCAATGGGTCAACCCCCCTGGGCTGGGCTCAACCAAGGCATCCTAGATGAAAACGTTCTACTTCCTCTCTCGTGCAAAGGCCCGACCAATCATTATCCTGTCTCTGCCTCTGATGGGGTACCAACAACCATCTGATGGGCTCTTCAGCCCCATGGAGGTCTAAACTAATCATCTCCCCATGTGTATCGGTCCACTTGGTACCTTTCCATCGGGCATGGTCCTGGACATCAAAGACTTCTCCCTCCATGGGCTCATTAGTCACAAGGATCATATCAATGTCAATCGTGTTTCATCATTAAAGTTATCAAACATATGCATAAAATCTTGATAGATCATCCAATAACTCAAAAATATTACAAAGGCCCACAATACACAGTTGAAGAAAAAGACCAAATACCCTTTTGGGCTAGCATCCATAAGAAAAGGAAAGTTTCCAAGGGGTATCATCCAAGCCATGTAAATCAATGTGATGTGGTCAAGGGATGTCTAGGATTAGGGTAGAGTGAGAGTTATGGCTGCATGGTCTTACCTGTGGGTGCCTTTGTAGAAGGCGAGCTGTACCTGTCATGGATGCAAGTTTTTCCAAGCCCTTTTGCCTTTTATTCTTATCTTATTTTGTTCTTTTCATTCCTTTTATCCAAGGACTAATTGGAGGACACTGCCTTGGCGTGGTGACCAGAGATGACAGTGTTACCCACAAGTACCTTCACAGAAATGATAAGTCTGGCTCGTGATGAGACCCCCTTTCCCTTAGCCATGCAACCAAAGGTCACTGCCCTGGCATGGTGACCAGATGATGGCAATGTCATACTGTTGAGTACCCATGAACCTAATAGGTTGGCTCGTGATGAGACCCCCTATCCTTGTAATTAGGTCTTGTTTGTTTATTTTTCTTGGGTCCCTCTTGTTTCTTGCCGAGAGGCCTTTTATTTCCTTCTCGGGGATCCCTGGGTGAAGCATCTCTAGGTTTTATTCTTATTGGATTTCATCTTTTACAAGCTGCTTTTACCTTCTAGGCCTTTATCCCCTTCTTCCCACAAGATAATGGTGCAACCCCACAGACATATCATCCTAATGTCTAGACTAGGGGAATGGGTCAGATGAGTGGGAGATAAGATGAAAAGTGATAGCATGATGGGAGCGAACGATGGCTCTTCACAATTTCCCCCAGTGGCAAACCAAAACCTATGGATACAGGCTTACTAAGGCATTCTATCAATCCCCCAAACCATGGTCAAGTGGGTCAATGTAAGATCCAAGCAATTGTCAGAAATAAAAGGAATAAGATGCATATATCTAAAGATTATAATGATAAAAAATGACACATACCATGATACCTGGACCAATTATGATGCAGGAGCATCGCTCCATGTCAGCCAGCCAGCTAACCAGCCATGTCCGCGAATTCAAATCGCGCATTTAAGAGAGGCGCAGCCTCATTTGAAATTTGAAATTCAATGTAATTAAATGCTTAGGCTGGTGAGCCATAGAAGCCATGTCTTTGCGCAGGCTGTAGATAAGATAGGCATTTAATGCAGATCGACTGAGATCTAGTTCTGGATAGCAGACTAGACAACCATTGATTGTAATTGAATAGGGTAGGTAGACCTGGAGGGAAGTGCTCGATGAGCACCTTAGATAAAAGAGATTTTAGATCTCATTTTGAGTTAGTGGAGTTAGCTTGGTTGTAGAGGAGATAGATGAGGTTGTAAGAGAAGAGCTAGACAGAGCTCAGGAACACCATTATAAAATACAGGCATTTGCCATTGTTAATATAAGAGAAGCAGTTTTTCCTGCATTATTCTGTCTTATATGGATGTCTGTGTGTGTTCCCTATGTATGTTGTAAATGTATGATTGTTGATGCATTCTGCAGGAGTGTGCTTGATTTCAGGTTGAGGGTCTTTGAGGTTTCATGTCAGGAGGGCATGAGAGAGTGTTGCAGACTATGAATACCAGTGCACATAGGTTGCAATTCTGAACACTGTGGGTTCAGACAAAGATGTGCTGAGGCACAGAAGATGGAATCAACAACTCAGGAAGAAGACATGTGAGGTTACTGAACACCTCAGGAGGTAAGGCTGTGTGAGTGAGAACACAGTTGCAGACAGAATCATGGAGGATTTTGTAGATCTCTGCCAAGTGGGCATTGAGCATGTGTATAGGAGTGCACAAAGGAGGGAACTCTGCTAAGAGTTTGAGAAAGACCAGAATCACTGAGGATTCTGAGAAGCTCTACCAGGTGGGCATCGAGCAAGTGCATAAATGCACAAGGGAAGAAGACAGAACTGCTGAACATTCTGTGGGGAAAGGAAATTTTCCAGAGGGGCATAGAGGTATTGTGCAGACGGCACAGGAGAAGAAACTCTGCCAGGAGGGCATCGAGGAAGTGTACAGACCGGTACAAGTCTGAAGAGAAATCTTTTGAGTTTTGAAGCTGAAAGAAGAGTCCACTAAGGGAACTTTCACTGGGTTGTTGAATACCCAGAAGTACTCAAGAAGAGACTTGAGCATAAGGATATCCAGGAGGGCATCCATTCCATTCTCCATCCAAGGGAGAAAATGGATAAAATCCCCCAAGGGGTCTGAGTGGTTGTGAAAGCTCAAAAGAGATAGCACTTTAATACAGGAAGAATCTGCAGAGACGCAAGCACCAAAGAATCCTTGAAGAGTTTGGGAGGAGGAGAAAGCTCAGGAAGGAAAGCGTTGTATATGTTTGGTGAGGCTCGTGGTTGTGGAGCTCGTAGAGGAACAGACAGAGGTCGAGGCCTTTGGAGATTCGAATTTCTTCCAAGTGCAGGGAGAAAGAGCGCCAAGCTCGGGAGGAGCAACATCGGACGTTGGATTAGTCGATAGAATATAGACCGTTGGTTTTTAAGTCCAAAGAGCAGCCAGAGGAGAGCGCACAAGGAGAATAGATCTAGGTCGTCAGATCTGGGGTAGATACCCGACAGACGTCGGATCTGCAGGAAGTTGCATGGAGGTTAAGCCTTCGTGAACAGGAGGAGAGAAGTCCCGACAGGCATTGGGATATCGGCCATCGGGAAATCGGAGTTCTCGAGGTTGTGTGAATCAGGACATCAACAACGGTGAAATCCTGACGAGATCTAGACCGTCCATTAGCGAGTATACGTGGGGGAGATCAAGCGCCATCGGCGTTTGGCACATCGGGAAATCGGCATTATTGTGGACATGAGATCGAGGAAATCCCAGGTGAAACCCCGATATAATCGGAGCCGTCCGTTCAGGAGGGACAGGTGTCAGGAATCGGACGAAAGTCGGAAAATCGACATATTGGAGTTCCTGAGGACAAGAGGAACGGGACATTGGAAGTCTCGAAATCCCGGAGGAAATCAGGACCGTCCATCTCGAAGGACGCATGGCAGGAGATCAGTGCATCGGCGGAAGTCCCGACAGGAGGTCGCCATTGACAATCGACAATCGGAGTTTTGCGAGTCCTGGAGACAAGGCAGCCCAGGACACTTGAAGTCGCGACAGATGGAAAAGGATCGGGCTCCGTCGGTACTTTGTTCATCGGGAAATCGGAGATCCCAGGAGAAAAGGCTTCATGCATAGCAGAATCGCGAAGTGCGATTTACCGATCGGATCAGGATCGTCCATTGTGCATGACGCGTGTCAGGAGATCCCAGGAAGTTGAGGATCGGGAAATCAGAGTTTCCGGAGGCAAGAAACTCTTGCAGCTCGAAGTCGCGATTCGTGATATCCTGACGGAGGAGTCATGTGGGCCCCGACAGGAGATAGTGGAAGACCGGTGTCAAAGGACTAGTTGTCAGAGCTGTGAGGAGAGATCACATTCATATATCTTAGACAGGACACGCATCAAGGATCCAGGAAGAGTCGGGGATCAGCATATCGCGAGTCCAAAGGGCATGTGCACTTTGACATTACAAATTCCGAAACTCCAATGGAGGATTGGGCTGCGGTCATATGCGAGCAGGTCACATGGACCAGAGCATATTCAGACGGGGCTAGGAGAATAGGACGCGCATTGGGATATCGGGGATCGGCATATCGTGAATCCCGTAAGCGTATGCAATCTGGCATCACAAAACCCGAAACCCCGACGGGTTAAGGTTTTGGTCACGGGATGGAGGTCACATTGGCCAAGGCCTAGTTTGGAGGGCTAAAGTGCATCGGGGATCGGAGGATCGGGAGTTCCGGGTACATGTGCCTCTCGACATCATAAACCCTGAAACCCCGATAGGAGCACCCGCGAAAGGAGATAAGGCCACGGTCGCAGAGTAATGGTCATGTGGACCCGGAGCTGAGCCAGGAGGGTCAGCGCGTGGAGAAAAGGATCTCATCGATGATCGGGGTTTGGAGAGTATAAGAACTCTCGACAACAGAGACAGCCAACCCCGATGCCCGATAAACAGTTTCCTGTGGGGAAATTGGTCATGGTCCGGTGCAGAGGCCGTGAGGAAGTGATAAAGGACCTATGGATCAGGTATTTGCACGGTGATTCCCGAGGGGATCTAAAGAGCCTCTTCGGCTCAGAGCGAAGAAGGGATTTAGAACGATCCTGTGAGCAGGAGGTAAGGTATAGAGACCCTGCGGGGTGATAGGTCGGACCTCGCCTGCATGAGGTGGTATCAGAGCTGATATCTTGTCTGTATATTTCAGGAAAGAGGAGAAAAGAGGAGACGGAAGAAGACAAAGTTGCTGAGGACTCTGTAAGGACTTGTTTGCAGGTAGGCAGCAGTCCATAGACAGTTAGGGAGAGTACATGAGGATGAAGCTGAGCACTCAAGATTGCAGGAGTGACAGCAACAGATCTGTCAGGGAGGCAGATAGACACAGCATGGCTACTAAAGGTCATAGGCGCGCTGGGAAGAAGAGCAAGGCAGAAAAACTTGCAGAAATGGATAGAGAATTTGATAAAGACCTCTACGAATTAAAAGCAGACATAGAGGATTTTGAACTGCAGATGCGGCAGGATAGGAGGAGGAGACAAATGCGTGAATTGTCCATGAAGAAGGCGAAAGCAAAATGGCCAGTCAAGGAGTTGATGGTCAGAGGGCAGCACAGGCTGTTGAGAAAATGGCTGAGGTATGCTGAAAACCTCAAGGCCACAGAAGAGAAGATGATTTGTTACTGTTGGCCAGAGACTAGAAAAGATCTTGATGATTGGGATGATGAAATGAGATCGACTGAGGATATCATAGTCTGCCAAGAGAGAAGAGAAGAGGAAATTCCATATTTCCATGAGGGCAACGAGTTGAGATCAGTTGAGGATCTCACGGACTGTCAGGAGGATAGTCAAGGAATTTCACATTGCCAACTAGGCAATGATGAAAGGAGATCGCTGAGGAATCCCGAAGACTGCCAGGAGGGCAGCAAAAGCATCGAAGACTGCTAGGAGGGCAGAGATGAAAATGCAAGGCCATCTAAAGGTCTCATGGGCTCGATGAAGAGTTCAATTTAGCAGGGAGTGCTGATGAAGATGGGATCAGTTGATCTCATGGTCTGCCAGGGAAGCAGTGGAAGCATCCCATATTTCCAGATGGGCAGGGATGATTTGATGAGTCAGATTCAGCCAGAGGAGCTGACAAAGCAGATGAGACTGTCTGAGGGTCTCATGAATTCAAAGGTGAATTTGGATCAGCAAGTGCAACTGACAGAGGTGGAGGATCAGGATGATCTTCTGATGATTGGAGGAATGCAAATATTCCTACCATTTTCCCTGGAGGAGGAAAAGGTCAGTGTTGCAGATGATGCGGCAGCAATAGAGGAACAGTCAACTGAGACTGTCAAGCAAGAATTGGTGCAGATGGTAAAGACTTCCCAAGGATAAGAAAGAAAAGAGAAGGAGCGTTCTGAGGAACGGCTCGATGATTTGAACCAAGAAGCTGAGACTGCAACGTTGGAGCTTGCAGCAGAAGAGGATGAAGAGAATGAGTATTCTGAGGAACAACTCAATGATTTTAGCTAAGGAGATGAAAGGCAAGAAGCTGTAGCACTGAAGCTAGCAGCGAAGGAAGCCGAAGAGCAGGCAGGAAAAGTTATCACTCCATGGGAGATGGAGCCAGAGATGCTGGAGGATTGGTTGAACAATCCAGGGCCAGCAAGAGGACTGACAGAAGTTGAACTATCAGAGAAGAAGATGACTGAGCAGCAGGTCAGTCAAGAAGAGACTGCAGATCTAAAGTCTGCAGTAGAGTGGCAACTTGAAGCCACAGATAAAGATGAAGAAGATGGCGTGGGAGATCATGATGATCTGCCCAATGGCCAAAAATTTTTGCAGTTGAGGAGACTGCAAAAACAAGACCAGCCACTAGAGTAGCTGGATGAAGTGATAGAGGACATCAGAAGGATGATGTTGAGATCAGCACACACTGCCAGCAGAGAAAGGCTGAGCAGAAGAGAAGAAGCAGCAGCAGCAGCGCAGCAGAAGCAGCAGCAGCAGGAAGATGGAGCGGATGAACAGCTCCAAAGGTTTATTTGGGATCCAGGAGGATTTCCAACAGCTTAGAAGGGAAGCGCATGAGCAGGAGCTCATGATTTTGCAGCTGTGGAGTATGATGCAGGAGCATCGCTCCATGTCATCCAACCAGCTAACCAGCCATGTCCGCGAATTCAAATCATGCATTTAAGAGAGGCGCAACCTCATTTGAAATTTGAAATTCAATGTAATTAAATGCTTAGGCTAGTGAGCCATAGAAGCCATGTCTTTGCGCAGGCTGTAGATAATATAGGCATTTAATGCAGATCGGCTGAGATCTAGTTCTGGATAGCAGACTAGACATCCATTGATTGTAATTGAATAGGGTAGGTAGACCTGGAGGGAAGCGCTCGATGAGCACCTCAGATAAAAGAGATTTTAGATCTCATTTTGAGTTAGTGGAGTTAGCTTGGTTGTAGAGGAGATAGATGAGGTTGTAAGAGAAGAGCTAGAGAGAGCTCAGGAACACCATTGTAAAATACAGGCATTTTCCATTGTTAATATAAGAGAAGAAGTTTTTCCTGCATTATTCTGTCTTATATGGATGTCTGTGTGTGTTCCCTATGTATGTTGTAAATGTATGATTGTTGATGCATTCTGCAGGAGTGTGCTTGATTTCAGGTTGAGGGTCTTTGAGGTTTCATGTCAGGAGGGCATGACAGAGTGTTGCAGACTCTGAATACTAGTGCACAGAGGCTGCACTTCTGAACACTGTGGGTTCAGACAAAGACGTGCTGAGGCACAGAAGCTGGAATCAACAACTCAGGAAGAAGACCTGTGAGGTTACTGAACACCTCAGGAGGTAAGGCTATGTGAGTGAGAACACAATTGCAGACAGAATCGTGGAGGATTCTGTAGAGCTCTGCCAAGTGGGCATTGAGCGTGTGTACAGGAGTGCACAAAGGAGGGAACTCTACTAAGAGTTTGAGAAAGACCAGAATCACTGAGGATTATGAGAAGCTCTGCCAAGTGGGCATTGAGCAAGTGCATAAATGCACAAGGGAAGAAGACAGAACTGTTGAACATTCTGTGGGGAAAGGAACTCTACCAGAGGGGCATAGAGGTATTGTGCAGACGGCACAAGAGAAGACACTCCGCCAGGAGGGTGTCGAGGA
The DNA here is from genome assembly GCA_009831015.1 of Picea engelmannii. Lineage (NCBI taxonomy): Eukaryota > Viridiplantae > Streptophyta > Pinopsida > Pinales > Pinaceae > Picea > Picea engelmannii. The sequence goes on from ML776808.1 coordinate 688,555, forward strand.
AGCGTACAGACCGGTACAAGGCAGAAGATAACTCTTTTGAGTTCTGAAGTTGAAAGAAGAGTCCACTGAGGGAACTTTCACTAGGTTTTTGAATACCCAGAAGTACTCAAGAAGAGGCTTGAGCATAAGGATAGCTAGGAGGGCATCCATTCCATTCTCCATCTGAGGGAGAAAACGGATAAAATCCCCCAAGGGGTCTGAGTGGTTGTGAAATCTCAGAAGAGATATCACTTTAATATGGGAAGACTCTGCAGAGACGCAAGCGCCAAAGAATCCTTGGAGATTTTGGGAGGAGGAGAAAGCTCAGGAAGCACAATGTTGTATACGCGTGGCGAGGCTCGTGGTTATGGAGCTCACAGAGGAACAGACAGAGGTCGAGGCCTTTGGAGATTCGAATTTCTTCCAAGTGCAGGGAGAAAGAGCGCCAAGCTCGGGAGGAGCAACATCGACCGTTGGATTAGCTGATAGAATCTGGACCATTGGTTTTTAAGTCCAAAGAGAAGTCGGAGGAGAGCGCACAAGGAGAATAGATCTGGTTCGTCAAATCTGGGGTAGATACCCGACAGCTGTCGGATCTGCAGGAAGTTGCACGGAGGTTAAGCCTTCGTGAACAGGAGGAGAGAAGTCCCGACAGGCATCAGGATATTGGCCATCGGGAAATCGGAGTTCTCGAGGTCATGTGAATCGGGACATCGACAACCGCGAAATCTCGACGAGATCTGGACCATCCGTTAGCGAGGATACGTGGGGGAGATCAAGCTCCATCGGCGTTTGGCGCATCGGGAAATCGGCATTCCCGTGGTCACGATATCGGGGAAATCCCAGGTGAAACCCCGATATAATCGGAGTCGTCCGTTCAGGAGGGACAGGTGTCAGGAATCGGACGAAAGTCAGAAAATCGGCATATTGGAGTTCCTGAGGACAAGAGGAACGGGACATTGGAAGTCTCGAAATCTCGGAGGAAATCGGAACTGTCCATCTAGAAGGATGCGTGGCAGGAGATCAGTGCATTGGCGGAAGTCCCGACAGGAGATCGCCATTGACAATCGATAATCGAAGTTTTGTGAGTCCTGGAGACAAGGCAGCCCAGGACACTTGAAGTCACGACAGGTGGCAAAGGATCGGGCACCGTCAGTACTTTGTTCATCGGGAAATCGGAGATCCCAGGAGCGAAGGTTTCGTGCATAGCAGAATCGCAAAGTGCAATTTCTCGATTGGATCAAGATCATCCATTGTGTGTGACGCGTGTCAGGAGATTCCAGGAAGTCGGGGATCGGGAAATCAGAGTTTTCGGAGGCAAGAAACTCTTGCAGCTCGAAGTCGCGATTCGCGATATCCCAACGAAGGAGTCGTGTGGGCCCCTGCGGGAGATAGTGGAAGACCAGTGTCAAAGGACTAGGTGTCGAAGCTGCGAGGAGAGATCACAGCCGTAGATATCAGACAGGACACATGTCAAGGATCCAGGAAGAGTCGGGGATCGGCATATCGCGAGTCCAAAGGGCATGTGCACTTTGACATTACAAACGCCGAAACTCTGATGGAGGATTGGGATGCGGTCATATGCGAGCAGGTCACATGGACCAGAGCATAGCCAGACGGGGCTAGGAGAATAGGAAGCACATCGGGATATCAGGGATCGGCATATCGCGAATCCCGTAAGCGTATGCAATCTGGCATCGCAAACCTCGAAACCCCAACGAGATAAGGTTGTGGTCACAGGATGGAGGTCACATTGTCCAGGGCCTAGTTTTGAGGGCTAAAGAACATCGGGGATCGGAGGATCGGGAGTTCCGGGTACATGTGCCTCTCGACATCGTAAACCCCAAAACCCCGATAGGAGCAGCCGCGAAAGGAGATAAGACCACGGTCGCGGAGTAATGGTCATGTGGACCCAGAGTTGAGCCAGGAGGGTCAGCGCGTGGAGAAAAGGAGCTCATCGGTGATCGGGGTTTGGAGAGTATAAGAACTCTCGACAACAGAGACAGCGAACCCCGACGCCCGATAAACAGTTTCCCGTGGGGAAATTGGTCACGGTCTGGTGCAGAGGCCGTGAGGAAGTGAGAAAGGACCTGTGGATCGAGTATTTTCATAGTGATTCCTGAGGGGATCTAAAGATCCACTTCGGCTTAGAGCGAAGAAGGGATTTAGAATGATCCTGTGAGCAGGAGGTCAGGTATAGAGACCCTGCAGGGTGATAGGTCGAACCTCACCTGCATCAAATTACCTCATGAAGCAAGAGCCTTCTTCGATACAGGACCAGACCGATGGTGATGGATGTTGTTGCTGCTGACAAGATAATTCTGATGAAAGAGAAGAAAGATGGGCCCTCCAGGGCCACGCTCAAGTCAATCTTTCTCTTGGTACTCCATGTCTAGGACCTGTGGGCCTCGATACTGATCTTCTAGTTATCCCTAGAAATTGGGGATAACAAGACCAAAGATAAGTAGGTAAGTCATCTTGCTTCCTTGCATTTTCATCTTCTTTTCTCATGGTAGTTAGTTTCATCTCATTTCGAATTTTCGTTTTTCTCTACTTGCATTTTTTCATCATTGATTTTGATCTTATGTTTTCATCATATTATATGAAAAAAGTGCAAATTTTTCTTTTCTAGAATTAGTTGTCAATTTTCAATTTTTGGATTTATGAACAAAGGGTGAGTGAGCCACCCTAGATTTTACAGTTTTTTTTTTCAGTGTGTGTAGGAACAGGTCAAACCAGGAGATGTTGAGGTTCTCATGCATTTTGAGGCAAGTACATGTCCCTGAGTAGGATCCAGATGTTATCCCCATTTCTAGGGATAACTAAAGAGATAATGTCTCGAGGCCCTTAGGTTGCAGACATGGAGTGTTGAGGGATGGATTGAATTGTGACGTCCACTTACACAGATGGAGACCCACTTCACCACCATACTTCTCTGATTTATTAGGATGGTGTCCACCACATCAAATTGTTTCTGGAAGACAATGAGTCTTGCTCCATGAGGCACAAGTTAGGTATTGTGATAAATATCACTTTAATACTTGAGGCATTTAAATATGTTGCATTTAAAGCTACTCTTGATTATAAAACTTATGCTTGGAAATTATTCTCTTTTCCTTGTTTCTCCTTGGTGGTTGACATTATGCCTTAGTAAGTGGTCACCCTTGGGGAAAGGTTTACCATTGGGAGGTCTCCTTAATGAGTCATTGTACCATTCCCGATATATACTTATCATTTTCCACACTTCATCCTTTTCATCTCCTCATCTTTTGGGATTTTCAAGTGTACTAACCCAAGAGGGGATTGTACCTTGGTTCATGGGAAGAAGGGGTTGAAGGCTTGGAGGTTTAAGTAGGAAAAAGATAAAATCCAATCATAAACCTTATAGATGCTCACTCAAGGATCTCAAGGAAAATGAAATGTCTCAACAAAAAACTAATGGGACTCGTAGAATAAATAATAATATAAAAATAAATGCCAACCATGGCAGATCATGTGTGGGCATTATTTTTAATGCTTAGGTAGAAGTCCCACACATTGTATCTAACTTGAAGAAGCATAGTGTTACTAGGGTAGAGTGAAGGTGGGAAATATTTTTCATTCTTAGGTAGAAGTCCCACTTTGGCTTCAACCTCGAAACACTTTAATTAATTAATGGCAATAAATGGGCTTGGAAAAACGTTGCATTGAAATGAAGGTTTAACACACCCTCTACAAAGGAACCCATAAATGAGACAATATGGACCCTTGTATGTCATGAGCAGAATGACCAAAAATTTCAACCCTCGATCCACTTCACATCCTTTACATGGCTTAGAGAGGGTCCACCTAGGAAACACTCCTTAGCTTGAGGATTGATTCACCCAATAGGTCACGATGACAACCATCCCATACCTAAACTTGGTGTAATATCCCCAAGGACGAGCCCTGTTGTAATCATGTTTATGAATTGTAAATCATTTTTTGTAGGTTGGTGAGCCAAGTATTGACAAGTTGGTGGGATTATGTGTTTATTAGGCCAGAGAGCCTAAGTGTTAAAGTCCAGGAGCCTATTTTTGTATATGTAATATGTAGAAAAATTAATAAAGATTAAACATCGTTGCGTGAAAAATGACCAAAAGAAAGAGTGATGGGGGACTAAGATTCCACAAGATGGGTAAGGGAAAAGGGGATGAAAGGATAGAAAGAGGGGCTACGTGTTGAGCCTAGGGGATAATCTTAGGGGCTTAAGTCCTTGGGAATAATAATTTATTATTATTCAAAAAGCTATGTGAAATGTGTGTTTTTATCCTAAGTTATTGGAAGGGGGAACATGTGCAAAAGGGAACACATGTTGATGGAGTGCATGAAGCCTCATGTGTGACATGTGTCAGCCCAGGCACATACAATATAACCCAAGAATTGAGCCATGATGGGGGGTTCATCCTCAATCCTATCATACGTTGTCTGAACCAAGGTATCTTTGCGTCTGAGTTCTATAAGCCTCACGCAGCTCTGAAACCTGAAGCTTGTGATGTTTTCTTGAGAAACTGATATACCTCTTTACGAATTGTTGACTTTGTGTTCGATCTCTTCATGAATTGCTTGTCACACATCCTGCAAACGAGTGTTACTTAAATCATGATGTGCTTTACTGGACTGTTGTCATTTCCTGTTTCCACATCCTGTTTTCCTATTGTTTCTTTCACCTGTGAGTTAACCCAAGTTGTTGTCGTTGTTTTCATCCTAAACTTACAAGAATTGAATTGGAAATTGGTGGAAGAACCGGTTTTTCAGGCCCGTGGTAGAAGAGGCGGGTCATCAATCCTATGAGAAACTCTGTCCAGGTGAGGGAGTCTACTGGGAAGTGGGTTTCTCCCAAAGAGAGTCCAGCACCAGCTACCGAGCGCTGAGACTTCCTAATCCGACCTGTTGTCGAGGCCCAAAGAGGGAATTCAAGCACCAATGGACTATGCTTGTGAAGGCGTATACTCCCGGGTGGAACAGGTATGTGGGGAATGAGAGTCTGTGAGTAGTGGGCATAAGAAGGCTCCTCGGGAGAATCCTTTCGATTTCTCTATGCAGTTTTCCTGTAACTGTAGCCTATTCTAGGATTCCCTTGCCTTGAGTGGAGCTTAGTCCCAACTCGGGGGTGACCCATTGTTGAGTGTGATGAGCAACTTTGTCTAAGGTTGGAAGGATCGTGGAAGGTCTGTATGTGGTTGGTGGAGTTACTATAGTTTCAAAGATAAGTATATGCACGTGTTTAATTTCAATTAAAACGCATGTCTATAATGCTTGCAATATTATCATGTATTCCGTTGCAATGATATTTACTATTGATTCCATTAATTTTGTATGTTAACAGTAATTATATGTTTACTCTGTTAAGCCATTTAACTTCATTTAAATGAATACTACATAAGTATAAGAATGTTTTCCATGTAGTGGTGTTGCCCAGCCGAAGGGGTTGATGGTCGGGGACATTACAATATGGTATCAGAGCACAAGGTTTCAACATTGAGCCTAGATGGGCTGGATAAGTGGTATTTGGACCCAAGGTTTTGAGAGGAAATTTTGTCTAGAGGACTAATTTCGAACCTTAGAATGTTTTTGAGTGCCAAGGGGTTACTTGGTCGTGTGTGAATCTTAGGAGGAGTAGCGGTGAAATAAAACCACGGTCGGGCATGGCATTTACCCATAGAGAGAGAGAGAACTCAACACTTGGGGTTTCAGAGCCATAGGATCTGTTTGGAAAAAGGAGAGCCCTTTATGACCGTTGGATCCAGAGAATATGCAAGGAGGATATCCGAGAAACCTTTCGGGAGTTCAATTGTCAGGAAAAGCGGGGTGCGTTGAGGCACAAACTCCCGAAAGCCGAAACTCCAAAGTCTTGAGAAGATCTACACCGTAGATATCGAAAAAATATCTCGACCGTTGGATCGAGCAGAAGAGCAGAGGGTAATTTCGGGAGTTCGATTGTCATTAGAAGTGGGATGTGATGATGCACAAACTCCCAAAGACTAAAATCGTGAAATCACGAAGAGTTGAAGTAGTGGGTCGGGTTGACGTCACTTGAATGGGTGTGGACCCATGAAATGTGTGCCACGTGCCAGTGAGCCCTGAAGGAAAAAGTAGACCTAGTGGGGTCGAAAGGCATTGCCTAGTGTGACATGGACATTCTTAAGAGCAACACGTGTCACCACCCTGGTTGGTGACAACTGTGATGTGGTCCCAATGACTAGAAAGGTCGAAAGTTCGGAAGTCGAGAGTGGGAGAGAGAAGCGAGTGTGAGAGCCTCCAGGACCTAAATCCCGAAACCCTGAAACCCGAAACCCCAAAGTTCCAATTAGAGAACCTTGAGATCTAGCGCTTGGTCACGACCAATGTCGCGTGGGGTTGGAGAACTGAGAGAAAAGGGCTAAGGCTTGAGTTCACTACAGAGTCGAGCTAAGCTCAAGAAATTCATGGAAACTGAACATTTTTCTTGAATCAATTTGCTTATGAATGTTGTGGGATTTGTTAAGGAATAATGACCTGACAAATTCCGATTGTTTGCACGTTGTGTTTGTAGAATTTTAACGAGTGCTAGAACCGTTTAGAGTTTCCAAAAAGGGAAAAGAAATGGGGAAAGCACATAATGCTTCCAGTTCATAGAACGAAGCTAAAGGGATGGATGTTCATTTGGGAGTTGAAGGATCGAACTCCAATGGACATGGAGAAGAGATAGAAAAGGAAGGAAACATAAGGAATATCATTGAAGGATTGCAAAAAGATGCCCAGACTCGTCAAACAGATAACAAAAATCTCAGAAAAGATCAGGAAAAACAAGGAGAATTCAACATAAAGTTGTTAAAGAGTTTGGAGAGAATAGAAAAGAAGTTGGATAAGGAGATTGACTCGAGAAGAATAGGGATTCACCATAATTCTGAGGGAATAAGGTCAAGGAGTGTGGGTAGACACCATCATCACTCCCAAGTTCGCTCTAAGAGAAGGACACATAGTAGTTCAAGGCCATCTCCTACCAAAAATCACAGGAGATCCAGAGTGGATGAATTGAAGGGAGAGATGAACAAGATTAAGCCTCCTACGTTTGATGGATAACATCAGAAGGAGGAAGATTCCATTCCTCACATGCGGAAGGATGAATTGTGATGTATCAACTGAAAGGGAAAGCATCTATGTGGTGGGATCAACTTATGCACGTGCAGCACATTAGAGAGAAAGATATCACTTGAAAGGAATTCAAGAGGTATTTCGAGAAGAAGTATTTGACTAAGAGATATTATGACAAAAAGATGAAAGAGTTCTTTGAACTCAATCTAGGAAGCATGACCATTGATGAGTATGAACGTAGGTTTTTGGAATTGCTGAAGTATGTTTCGTTCATCGAAGAGGAAAATATCAAGATTCAAAGGTATTTGAGTGGACTTCCATCTTCCATTGGGGAAAATATCCAATATGATGACCCTAATACCATGGAAGAAATGATAAGAAGAGAGAAATGCTTATATGAACAACAAATATAAAAGCCTACCTTTCGGAAGGCTTGGGATGACTAGAAGAAGTTTAAGAAAGAGCAGAGGTAGAAGGGAAACAAACCTCCCTTTTTCAGAAATAGTCCTCAAGGACAGCCATTGTTTAGAGAGCCGAGAATGGCTAAAGTGGGGAACAAAGGCCAAGACATACGCCCATTCAGTGTTGGGGCTGTCAGGGAAACCACAAGTACAAATATTGCCCCTACAAAAATGGAAAAGTGAGAGTTGTCCATAATGTTTAGCAAGCTGAAATAGTGGAGGACATGGGCAGTAGAATTCCAAGGATCTATGCAGTCGTGGACAACAAGCAAGATGAATTTCAATCGCACATGATTGAAGTAGAAGGTATGATTAATGATCAACCATTTACTATTTTAATTGATTCAGGGGCTAGCCATAGTTATGTAGATCCTAGAGTGGTGGAAAATTTGCATTTTTTAAGAAGAAAACATGAAAAGTCTTGGTTAGTGTAGCTAGCTACAGGAACCAAGAGAAAATTTATTGAGTTATTTAAGTCATGTCCAGTGGATATGAAGGGACTAAGCACAAAGAATGAATTGAATATTTTTCCTTTAGGGTCTTATGACTGTCTAATTGGGATGGAATGGTTGGACCAGCAACATTCCATCTTGGACTTTCATAACAAGGCATTCACTTTCCTGGATGAGGAAGGGAATCAGAAAACAGTCCAAGGAATTCCCAGGGTTGTTGCTATCAGAGAAATATCAGCAATGCAGTTGAAGAAGTGCTACAGAAAAGGCTTTCAATTATTTGCAGCCCATGTGGAGGATGCATCTAAGGATGAGGTCTCAAATATTGGAGATCATGCGGTACTATAGGAGTTTGAAGATGTATTCCAGGAGGTACCAGGATTAACCCCGAAGAGAGATATTGATTTCTCTGTAAACTTGATGCCTCGAGAAGCTCCAATGTCGAAAGCTCCTTATAGAATGAGTACGTCAGAGATGAAAGAGCTATAATTACAACTTGAAGAGATTTTGAAGAAGGGGTGTATATGCCCAAGTGTGTCACCTTGGGGTGCCTCGGTCCTGTTCATGAAGAAGAAGGATGGGACACTGAGATTGTGTATCGATTTCAGACAATTGAACAAAGTAACTATAAAGAACAAATATCCCTTGCTGAGGATTGATGACCTCTTCGATCAATTGAAGGATGAAAATATATTTTCGAAGATAAACCTCAGGTCGGGATATCACCAGGTAAGGATAAAGGATGAAGACATCAGCAATACCACCTTTAGAACAAGGTATGGTCACTATGAATTCACATTGGTGCCATTTGGGTTGTCTAACACACCCGTTGTTTTTCTGTGTTTAATGAATGATGTATTTAGGGACTATCTAGACAAGTTTGTCATAGTATTCCTAGATAACATCCCGGTGTATTCCAAGTCAGAGGAAGAGCATGAATAACATCTGAGGATGGTGTTGTAGGTTCTGAGAGAGCACCAATTATATGCCAAGCTAAGAAAGTGCTCGTTTGATAAAAAACAGATCCATTACTTGGGGCATATTATTTCAAAGGATTGGATAGTTGTAGATCCTGAGAATATTGACGCCATTAGAGGATGGTCAATGCCAAAGAAGGTGACAGAAGTTAGATCATTCATGGGTTTAGTTGGTTATTACAGAAGGTTTATTACAAGGTTCTCGAGGATAGCTCACCCTATCACTTCCTTGCAAAGGAAGGAGAAGAAGTTTCAGTGGAAGAAGGATTGTGAGAAAATCTTTCAGCAATTGAAGCAATTTTTAACTAGTGCTCCAATCTTGAGGATTGCAGATCCAAATGAAGATTTCGTGGTATGCATTGATGTGTGCAAAGAAGGACTGGGAGGATTCCTCAGTCGGAATGGATTCGTAATTTGTTATGAATCTAGAAAGTTGAAAGAGCATGAAAGGAACTATGCCAGTCATGATTTGGAGTTGGAAGCCATAGTACACGCCCTAAAGAAGTCGAGAATACATTACCTCATGGGAAGAAGGTTCGAACTGAGAACAGACCATAATGGTTTGAAGTATTTGTTCGATCAGCCAACCTTGAATGCTAGGCAGAGTAGGTGGTTGGAGTTTCTCTGTGAGTACGATTTTGATATCAAGCACATCAAAGGGAAGGAGAATAAAGTGGTTGATGCACTCAATGGGAGAGTACATGAATTACATGCTACAACCATTAGCATGTATCGAACTGATATAAAGAGTAGAATTTTGGAAGCTGCTAATGAAGATTTGCAATACATGGAGCTGGTAGAAAAGCTACAGCAAGGTAAGATGCCACAGAAAGTGGAAAATTATAAATTGGAAATCGATGGAACACTTCTGTACAAGAACAAAATTTATGTACCTAATGTATGTAAGGTAGCTAGAGAGGTAGTGGGGGGGGGCAGAGGGCCCATAGTGATAATAGTGGAGGTTATTCAATGTAAGGTGGACTAAGTCCTCTTACATTTATTATATCTAATTACCCATTTATTATATCTAACTACCATAGTGGGCCTTATTTAATATTATAGTGGACTTAGTCCACCTTACATTGAATAACCTCCACTATTATCACTATGGGCCCTCTGGGCCCCCCCACTACCTCTCTAGCTACCTTACAATGTCCAGGACATGAAACTTATGATTTTACATGAAATGCATAATGTGCCTTATGCAGGGCACCCTTGATATCAGAAAATTGTGGCAACAGTCAAGAGCCATTATGGAAAATCCTTACATAGCATCATGGTAAAGATATGTAATATGTAGAAAAATTAATAAAGATTAAACATCACTGCATGCAGACAGACCATGCAGAAATAGTGTTGGGGGACTAAGTTTCCACAAGATGGGTAAGGGAAAATGAGTTGAAAGGTTGGAAAGAGGGGATAAGTGTTGAGCCTAGGGGATAAGCTTAGGGGATTACATCCTTAGGAATAATAAAGTATTATTATTCCAAAATCTAAGTGAAATGTATGTTTTTATCCTAAGTTCCTGGAAGGGGGAACGTGTGCAAAAGGGAACACATGTTGATGGAGCACATCCAGCCTCATGGGCGACATGTGTGAGCCCAAACACATGCAATTTAACCCAAGAATTGAGCCATGATGGGGGGTTTTTCCTCCATTCTGTCGTCCATTGTATTAACCAAGGGATATTTGTGTCTAAGTTCTGTAAGCCTCACGGAGCTCTGAAACCCAAAGCTTGTGATGTTTTCTTGAGAAATCGATACATCTTTGTCCGAACTATTGAGTCTGTGTTAGACCTCTTCATGAATTTCTTGTCACACATCCTGCAAATGGGTGTTACCTGAACCGTGTTGTGTTTTAGTGGCTTGTTGTAGTTTCCTATTTCCACACCCTTTTTTCTTGTTTCTGCTATCACCTGTGAGTTAACCCAAGTTGTTGTCGTTGTTGTCATCTTAAATTTGTGGGAATTGAATTGGAAAATAGTGGAAGAACCAGGTTGTCATGCCCGTGGTAGAAGAGGCAGGTTGTCAAGCATGTGAGAAAATCTCTCCAGGTGAGGGAATCTTCTAGGAAGTGGGTTTCTCCCAGAGAGAGTCTAGCACTAGCTATGAAGCTCTGAGACTTCCTGATCCGTCTTGTTGTCGATGCCCAGAGAGGGAGGTGAAGCACCAATGGACTATGTTTGTGAAGGTGTATAGTCTCGAGTGGAACAGGCATGTGGGGAATGAGAGTCCGTGAGTAGTGGGCGTAAGAAGGATCCTGGGGATAATCCTTCCGATTGCGCTATGCAGTTTTCCTGTAACCTCAACCTAGTCTAGGATTCCCTTGCCTTGAGTGGAGCTTAGTCCCATCTCAGGGGTGACCCACTACTGAGTGTGATGAGAAATGTGGTCTAAGGTTGGGAGGTTCGTGGAAGGTCTGTATGTGGTTGGTGGAGTTACTACAGTTTCAAATATAAGTATATGCACGTGTTTAATTTCAATTAAAATGCATGTCTGTAATGCTTGCAATATTATCATGTATTCTGTTGCAATGATATTTACTATTGATTCCATTAATTTTGTATGTTAACAGTAATTATATGTTTACTTTGTTAATCCATTTAACTTCATTTAAATGCATACTACATAAGTATAAGAATGTTTTCCGCATAGTGGTGTTGCCTGACTGAGGGGTTGACGGTCGGGGACGTTACACTTGACAAGTTGCATAGGGTCTTTGAGCACTTATTTAATTTGAAAAGGTAGTTTTGATGCACATGTTTAGGTGAATCTTGTATTAATTGTGATTTTACTTGGAATGATACATTTGACTTGACACCCTTGGAGGGAGCATTCATTTGTCTTTGCAAGACCTTGTTTGGTGGACATTTTTGGAGGAACAAGCAAAACTTGGGACTTCATTGGGACTTGAAGTCCACAGAGTGGATGCAATGACCCACACCTTGGGAGATTACAGATGATGGGCATTGCCTTTGGAGGAAAGAGAAGATACCTTGAAGGAAGATACCTATCCCTCACCTTGCCCAATGGTTTTCCTTTGGAGGCCATACACCACACCTTTGGGCTTGACATTACCTTGGGGCTAGGGTTTTGTTGATGGTGGTGTGTTTTGATGATGATTTGGAATGGTTGATGAATAGGAGGACACTTACCATGGTTCCACATAGAATTTGGAGGCCCCACGTTTCCTTCAACAACCCAATCACTTGCTAAAGATGCCAAGATGTCACCCTCTGGGGCATGACATAATATTTTTAGGGTTTTCTTTTGTGTAAAAATCAAATTATAGTTGTAAAGGGGAAATTAGAGGAGGTTGACCTTCCTAATTGTGTTTTACCCTAAATTTATGTGGAAAAATTCTATTTTGAGGTCTTTTATAAAAAAAATACCTAGATCATTTCATTTTTATAACATTCTCACTTGAGAATAAGACAAAATTGGCTTAAATTTTCTCCTTCTTTGGGAATTTGATCTCTCTCTCTCCCTCTCATGCAAAATTTTGGATGATTATCGATCTATTATGGAGTTAAAGTCGTGTGCTACCCTTCTTGGAGGCTTATTTTTGCATGTGGATGGAATTTACGTAGTAATCTAGGATTTTATCTTGATATCTTGTGGAATTGGTAAGAATTTTTCTGCATTTTGGCGGTAATTTATTCTTATTTCATGTTATTCTTGTCTAAAACTCTTGGAGGAGTACAAGGGAATACACCCTCCACCAAGTTCATCTTAATTGTTATTGGATAAGTCATTTTTCACAAGGTTGCTAGGAGGAGTAAAAGGGATTACACCCTCCTAGACTTACATTTGTTGGATTCTCTTGCTCTCTAAGGGAGTAAAAGGTATTACACCCCTAGTGAAGTAGTGGATCCAACTCTTACAACCAATACTCCATAACCCAATAGATTAAAGAAATAATATGAAATTGCATTGGATAGACAAAATCATTGCATTGGAAAATGTGTTTTTTTGAGGTATTTCATTTGTCTAAAGTGGATTCAATTCTATATGCTACTAACTTGCTTGAGCTCCTAGGGAATCTAGTTTGGCTAAGTATTTCTTGCTATTATTATAAATTTATGCTACAACCATTAGGGGTGCATTAAAAATCACTCAAACTCTTTCTTTTACTCATTATTAAACCATTCAAATTTGCTTGAAAGCTACTATAATTAAACTATTAGACGTTGGCTATCTTTTGGGTGATTTGCTTGTTGATTTTGGTGGTTGGATTTTTTTGTTGTAGAAAAAATTTGCTACAACCACTTGGTTGTCATAATAACTTGTTGATAACATCATCTAACAACCTTTTATTGTAACTAAAGCCTTGTTCTATTTCAATATAGTTAAACTAGTAATTGATACCGTAGTCTCTTGCATCATTTACTTGACTTTTGGTGATATATTTTGTAGCCATTGTTATCATTTACTTGTTGATATATATTTGTGTTTATTGTTGCAGTATAGGACAACAAGATTCACTTTCTTGTCCCTTTGATTATCTGGCTTGTATATCTATATTTTGTCTTGTCTCGGGCAGGTATAAAACTCTTTTGCATGTACATTATACTTTGGCAATTGTTGTGGCAAACAACAACTCCCCTTAATTTTTTATAAAATTAAAGGGGTCCCCATTAAATTTTTGAAAATATTGCCTCTGATTGCATTTGGTTTCGTTTGATTTGATAGTTTTTCATGTCTCCATTGTTTGGTTTCCACACTTATTTACATCAATTCTTTTGGGGTTTTCTTCATAGAGTGATGTGTTGATGATCTGATGCTGCTAAAACACAATCATTAAAGAAATTTCATGCATACATCTAACCTAATGATTATGTTTTTAGTGATGGAGTTCTTGCATCATGTTTATTTGTTGTTTCGTCGCCTTTTTCCACAAACGTTATTAAAATGCACCATCTGAGTTTTTGTGTTTTCTAATCATTTGCACACTCATACGAACTTATGTAAGTTGATTCTATGTCTTGATTTGCTTGAAATTGGATTATCATGACGTTTTGTCATTTTTGTCAAGTTTTGTTCTTTAGTGTACAAATGAATTAATTGGGCACTTGGAAGATCAAAATGATTTAATCAAAAGTCAAACTTTAAGATGGTTTATCTTCACCTTTGAAGAACATATGCTAACAAATAGAGACGAGCAGATAGATATGAACACTAGCACAGCGGCAAAGTGGTTGGTGTTGCCGCTGGTGAACGCTAAAACGCACATAGAGTTGGTGTTGCGGCTGGTGAACGTCGAAACGCACATAGAGTTGGTGTTGCCACTGGTGAACGCTGAAACACACAGCTGAAATGCACATAGAGCTGGTGTTGCCGCTGGTGAACGCTGAAACACACATAGAGCTGAGGAAATCCAAAAGTTAATCTTAAATGTGGTAATTCCAAAGGTTAATCAATTAAACGTGGCAATCATATGGTGGTACAGTAATTTCTTAATATGATTAGGTAAATGTTAAAAAGTAAACAGGTAACTGATGCATTCAAAAATACAAGGAAGTTATGAAGAGTAAATCACATTCATTGATTTGGGAGGACTACTAAGAATATGCCAACATCTTCAATTGTTAACCATGAGATTAGAATTTTAGATTAAAATTTGATTAATTGTGCCCATCTCCAATAGGTATAGACCTTTCGACGTAATTAGCAAATACATCAATTTTTACATCATTTTCTTAATTTGTACTGTTTCACGAGACGAAACAAATAGTTTAAAAGCTTACTTATCTTAAGTTCAATCTATATTTAAAGAATTAAAGGCGATCCATTGGTTTTCAATTTGAACAAAATCTCAATTTTTTTTACAAAGCTTATACTTTTGTTCAATGAATTTCTTTTAAAACATAACTAAGAAAGCTCACTCCATGAATGAAATTAGGCATTAAACATTGACAAAAGTATCTTAATTTGGAAACCCGAATTGATTTATGTATTCACCCCATGCTTAAAAGGAAACCCCAAATCTATATCCTCTCACAGATGCTCGTAATCATCTCATATCCACTTTTAAAATTTATCGTATGAATATATTTTTAAATCCTTATTTTAATTAGATATGTGGTGTTTGAGATACATTTTAATTAATTATTATATTTTGAATGACATGGGTCTGAACGTTTCCTTTATGATGTGGCAAATAATGCACCCGTAACCACCATTGAAAAGTTCACGATATAGATTGAAGTTAGTGTTAAAAGGATGATACCAACATAAGTTAATAAAGAAGGAAAACCCACGTGGAGTTAGGGATTTTTTCATTACGACACCACGCATCATCGAAAAACGATATTACGGGTTCATCCAATAACAAGAAATATATCCAACATTGCCACGTAATTAAGAGGATTTTCTGAACTTCAAAATGGCAGAAATTGTTTATTAGTTACAATTTTAAGGTCCACGTTATCACGATAAAGAAACTTTGAACCACTCGTACGGTAAAAAGAGCTCGAGATCGCTGGAGATTGTGATACCTCATTTTAGTTTTTACTTTAGATAGTTGTATAGTTTTGATTTTATTTAGATTTAGTTTAGTTTAGTTTATTTTTATGGGTTTGTTTTGTTTTAGTTTTAATTTTATCATTATTATATTTTAACAAGATTTTATTTGATTTATTTGATTTGTTTTGGAATGTAAGTTATGATAGAGAGATTGGAGTCTAAGCTTAAGGGGAAGGAAAACAAACTCATACACCTATAAAAGAAGCGTGGATACAAATTGAAGGGGTGGGAGGATGAAAGAATAGATGTCAAAAAGTTGGTCTTAGGCAAGGAAAGACTTGTGTTATCACAATCTCTTTCTTGAAATCTTTTGTATTTTGAATTTGAAATCAGTTATAGAATTGGTGCATTATTGTCAAGTTTTTTAAACTGATAGAAGACTCTCAAGTCTTTTGTTTGTATTTGATACTATTATCATATTTTAAGTTCAATAAAAGACTTTACATTTGACAAATTCCATTCTCGATGAGTATCAGTTCATATTGATAAATTGTTTTTCATTATTAGTTTGAATTTGTTAATTAACCTTTGGATGTGACTATGTGTATCTATAGTTTCTATTAACTATATACGAGATTCATTATTGGTATGCATTTTCTTTAATCATTACATTTATTTATTTGTGAACTATTTCCTTAGTTAAACAACTTTCTTATTTCATGTTCAATATCTTTTAATCCTCCATATTGAGTGTGAGTATATATATTTAATCTTTCCTTAGTAACTACTTACCGAGTTAAGATTGATGTACATTTTTTTAATCATTATTAGGTTATAATAACTACTTCTATAGCTTAATAGTTACATTTATAGCATGCTCATTTTTTTGTTATTCTTCTTGCTTCTAAATGAGACGTCATGATTTATTTCTATATCTCGGTTAGGATAGTTTAGACTTAGAATATAGATAGATTAATTATTTTCATTTCTACAATTAGGATTTAGAAAAGATTCAATTTAGGTCTCCATTTACTGAAGAAAAACCCTTAAACAAGTAACTCGACCCATTATAACCAGTCAAAATCACCATCCCAAACAAAAAAGGGTCTGATTGGGGCACTAATTGGTTGATTTCTCGAATCTTGATCATGGTCAATTCTGACCATCAACAAAAACCTACCCCTATCGACAACACTCTTATCCAAGCCCTTTTCCACTTCCTAACTTGACCTATATGGGTTTCACCTTCCATCATCTCACTTTCCATCTCAATCCTCCTAGGGCCACCGGGATTCCCACCTTGTGGTGATTTTTATCATCACTAAAGCAAGGGGAGTATCTATATAAGGTGACAGTGGGTAGTTACTCCCATAGTTGTCTCATGTTTCTGGATTGGTTCATGCTTTTACCAACCTACAATCTATGCGATAACATTTTGACGTTGTTTTCAGGGAGGATTTTTAATCCTCTTTCATGCCCTATCGACAATTTGGAAAGTTATTCCCAGATCATTTCCCTTAGCTTTCCTAGAGGCTCCATTGGAGGGAAGTTCCCTTTTTCACATTTTTTATGAACTTCATACAAGTTCATCTAGCAAATCCATTGAGGAGAGTACCCTCTTTCCTTCAATGAGCCTTGATCTCACCTGATGTTTCCATTAACATGTCTTTCAAGGTAATGGAACCATGGTTCCATGGCATTTCCATGAGAGATGTCGTTTTATTTATATTATGAATGTCCTTGGGTATCTAAACCATATTCCTCAGGAGTGGAGAGATAATTGTCTTCAATACAATGGAAACCCTACCACAACAGTTTCTTATGTGCTACAATTTCTCAAATATGTCTCTCATTTGAAATATATCCATGACCTATTAGTCCTCGCTACTCCAAACCTTGACCTCATCGCTCCAAGATTCAAGATGATCAAAGGAATCTGTAAGAATAACAAATAAACAAAACTACTTCTACTATATTTTGTTAGGCAAGGACTAATCTCTCTAATCTTGATTAGGCATAAACACTAGACAAATGCACACAAAACAACTGAAAGGAATAGGCCAAGTTTATTCATCATAAGTGAAAACTTACATATGGATGATGGTGCAAGTCTTCCAAGACTTCTTTCCTCTATCCCTTAGATGCACACACAGGTATTCCAGAGTTTCTCTTAAGATCAAAAGTTCCACATCTTATAGAATTCATCCCCCTTTCCCCATGGATGGTCTTGCTTATATAGGATTTAGCAATTTCAACCACCATTAAAAAATGAAGGGAAGGTTAAGATATTTTCTCCCTAAGTTAGGATATGGAACCCCATAATGGAAGGTAAGTTGAGTGACTCGAGGGTATGAGTCATCACTCATCCATAACCACCCAAATATCCTCGGAGATGGCCCTTAGATAAAGGTGGAGTTAGGCATTACTAACTGATGCCCCCAAATGCTTGAGATAGACTGTCATTGACACCCCCCGACAATGGGTCAGGGAGTGTCACCCAAGAACCGACTCCCTCCAGACATGAATAGGGGAGCGCCACCCTTCCAATTGTCATAAAAACCTAGGGTGCAAATCAAGTGTCTGGACTTTAGAAAATGGTGTTTCCTTCTCCCTCTTGACTAGGGAAGTGACAAAATGGTGTCCCATGGTGTCTAAGTTGGTAAAACATAAATGAAACACTTAGGAAAGTGTTGTTTTGATATTATGACACTTAATAATGCTACTTTACATAAGTGTGACACTAAATGGAATAGTGATGAAAGTGAGACACTTAGTACAACATTAGGTAATGTGAAAATTTTGCGTGTAACAAATTCCCCTCTAAGGTGCAAGGTCAGAAGAGAAGTGAATGGATGAAACACTTTACAAATGTTGACGTGTGCCAAGGAAATGGAGAAGAAGAGTCTATCAGAATATGCAACCAATCAGTGAACAATATATATGTATCCTCGAGGAGGGCATACCCATGCTCTGAACAATCACTCAAATCATAGCCACCAACTAATACACTACGGATCCACGAAAACACTAAATAAGGATATGGCCATTGGAGATACAGTGTGGATCCATACCTCCATGGATTGACCAAGTTGTATCCATGAGATTTTACATAGTGGAGCTACGATATGATAATAACATAGCCATGTGACAATAAAAAGTGGATATATGTAACAACATATATCATTAAATACTCCCATCGGATCCTGGGAAAGGCATATATAACTATGGTATATGCCTAAGAGATACCCAGAGTCTTCATATCATTCCTGAACTAATACGAATCTAACCATGTGAATACATGTGTTGATATCGAATATGGTAGAAACCTCTTGATTATCAGTCATTTATGCATACCATTAACAAGTGCAAGGGAAATCATCATTGATATCAATGATCCCCAAGGTACCTTAGTACAATATATAAAGTGTGAATCAATGAGATGAAGTCGATCATTTGGTGGAATCTTTCGATCAGAGGCCAATGATGGAAGCTCACTGTCAAAAGTGAAGAAACCTACCATTGAGGCATGAAGGCTCCAAGGTAATAAACTATTTTATAAGACTAATTCCCAAATAATGTGCTAGTCAACAAGAAAATAGTTAACGAAGGAGGGCCATGATGTATCCCCCATTATAGACATGAAACAAGTATTAGAAATGATGTGTAATGGAGTATTACAGACCGACATGAGGACACAAATTGATCATACTACAGAGGTTGAACAAAATTTTAAGCAGAGTTGACACATTCCTTGAACATTGTGAGTGTCATGAAAATTAACTTGGTGGTGTTGACTTAGAGAGACATGGACCAAGACCCAAC
>ML776808.1:709778-823103 GCA_009831015.1 Picea engelmannii
CATATTTACTTCTTATCAACCATGAAAAAACAATAATGAGTCATATTTACATCAAACACTATTGGGTCCATTACCCAAACCTTTGTGCTACGGGTCTTTCTTCAAGGGTTGACATCAATGACAACCAACCTTAATCAACAACTCTAAGGAGAACAGACTCCTATTCTATGGCATAATGAAAACAGGTTCCATATTCAAGTGAGACAAATACTTGACCGACTTCGTTCAATTTCCCCCCCACCATGCTTTGTGAGTACCCCTTTTTTTTAATGGGATTGAAGAGGATAATAGATTCCCGGTATAGCTCACCTTCGGTGAGTCCCTCATCATATTTTTAATGAATCCAAAGGAGGGGATCGGTCCCATATGGGTCCTTCAATGAATAATTTTATGAGTCCAGAGAAGGTAAAATCAGTGGTTTTTCATGTGTAGAGAGTCTGAAAAGAACTTAAAGATGACTCAAGGGATGATTATTTCCTAAATTGAGTCCCCCAGGCCCCAAAAAGTGTAAAATAATACAAGGGAGAACTCTTCCCGTCATTCTTGACTAGAGTTTTCCTTTTTTCATAATTATTCTTATGAGGCCGAAAAAGAGATAAACTACCACTCGAAAAACTCTCTTTCAAACCTTTTAACGAGTCTGAAAGGAATCAAGCTCACTCATAAATCCTTTCATGTTTATGGAGTCTAAAAAGAGCTTAAAGAAAACTCGAAAGAGTTCATTTTTCATATATCTTTTATGAGTCCAAAAAAGGGATAAAATTATACTTGGTAACCTATTATCATGTATTAACGAGCACGAGAAAGAAAAAATACTAATCTTTGTCTAGATAATATTACTAAGTTCTGAAGGGAATGGTCCCCAAGTGAGGATCACTCACAACAACGTGTCTCTCTAGAGGTATTTTTCCCACAGTTGATATGGTAGAATATAGTGACTTCGCTCCAGCATGATGTCCAAAGGCTGGAGACATGCTCCTCAAGCGTCATTTCCTTCGTCGACTCTTCTTCTTCACTCATTGATATTTCTGGCTACTGATAGGAATATGTTCACCAAATGGGGAAGAAGAAAGAGAACTAATAGGTGGAGGAAAACAAGATTCAATTATTCTATCCAAAGGAAGAATCAACTTAAATGGAGGGAGGTCTATTTCATTTTTTAATGAACTTGACAAAGATGATGAAATATGCTTGTAAATACTAGGTACTACCAAAGGATTAAGTGATTCTATGGATTGTTGCACTTGATTCAAAATCATAATTAGCGTGGAAACCTTCAGGGTGTCAGGAGGAGGCAAAGGAAAAATTCCAATGAGTGAGGAATATTTAAGGAGACCTAGTCCTACACTTTCATACTCGATACTAGAATTTTTTAAAAAGGGGACATTATTTACTAGGGAATTATGGAGATCTAGAGTGCAATAATCAAGTTGGTCAACATTAACAATTTTCCCTTAATGGGGAAATTGAAAAATAAGAAACACTTAATATGCGATGATAGTCATCGCATAGAACCAATTATGAACAAGAAACAAATTATAATCCAAGTTCACGTCAACCACTTCAATATCAACATAAGTGGTTTTACCCTTCAATTCCACAGTGAAATATTGAAAGAGTTTGTGAGGTTGGAAACCATGTCCATCAAATGCTTTTAGGGTGGTAGGAGACGAAATGAGTTTGGGAGAACCAATGGCTCTCCAGCAAGACAAAGACATGAAAAATGTGGAGGCTCCTTCATCCAAAACAATGTGATGTATGTTCCACCCACCAACCATAATGTGAATTTGGAATGCCAATTGATGGGCGAGTCTCAGTTTAAAATAGTCCAGATTGAACATAATCATACTTGATACCTATGGATACACAACTCCAATGGCTGGTGATAGGGTTATAACTATATCCTTACATATAAAGACCTGATTGGAGCTTGAGGAAGCATCCCCATGGTGGGAATGACCTAGATTTCCCCCTTGTGAAGAGAAAATATTTTGTGCAACCATTTGTTGTTGTTGAACCAGGAAAGGGTCAATTAACACTGTAGGTTGGTGTAGTATACCTAGGGAAGTAATATGGGGTACCTAGGGAGGTACCAAATGGGAATGTGGTTATGTATTATTAGTGGAAGTCATTTAATATATGAGAATGTGGTCATTCAATGTAAGGTGGACTAGGTCCACTATATTATAAAATAAGGCCCATTGTGGTAGTTAGATATAATAAATAGGTAGTTAGATATAATAATGTAAGAGGACTTCTTAGAAGGTTCTGCTTCTAGAAGATTCCTCCTCTAGAATTTTCTTAGGTGATGGTAGCACTATATAAAGGGGTTAAATAAATGTAATGTGATATGAAGAGAAGTATCATATTTGGAGTTGAAGCTCATTAGGAGGAAGACCCCTCAAAGAGGCAAGTGAACAGGAGAGGATCCCTTCAATAATATGATCCATTGTATGGTGTTTCCCTACCTCAAGGGTTTTGATATAATAAAGTGGTGGTTTTCTATATTGTTCCATATACCTTGTGTGGTCATTGTATTCATATATCTTTGGTACTATTGTATTATTTTGTAGTACCTAAATAATCTGCAAATATACTTCAACAATAAACCAATAATAAACACCAAACCATTCACCAAAATATTGAACACAAGAATGTAGAAAAAAACCTTGAGGTAGGGTAACACCATATATTAATCCTTAAGGAATGGTAAAACTCTTCAAGTAATGCTTAATACATTCACAATATTCTTCATTATGTTCCATTACATTTCTTACACTTCTTTATATAGCTCTCTTTATCTCCTAGGAACCTTCTAGAGATCCTTTTCACATTTATTACATTTAACTACCTTAGTGGACCATTATTAATATAGTGTACCTACTCCACCTTACATTGAATGACCACATTCTCATATATTAAATGAATTCCACTAATACATAACCACATTCCCATTGTGTACCTCCCTAGGTACCCCATATTACTTCCCTAGGTATACTACATTCCACCCCCCTTCACATTTTTCATCATTGAAACATGACTTACCTAGGGATGAATTAAAACTCACTCAAACTCTTTATTTTACTCACTATTCAGCCATTGAAATTTGCTTGAAAGCTACTATAATTAAAAAACTAGACATTGGCTATCTTTTGGGTAGTTTGCTTGCTGATTTTGGCTGTTGGATTTTGATGTTGTAGAAAACGTTTGCTAAAACCACTTGGTTGTCATAATAACTTGTTGATAACATCATCTAACAACCTTCTATGGTAACTAAAGTCTTGTTATATTTCAATAGAGTTAAACTAGTAATTGATACCGTAGTCTCTTGTATCATTTACTTGACTTTTGGTGATATATTTTGTAGGCATTATTATCATTTACTTATTGATATATATTATTGTTTACTGTTGCAGTATAGGAAAAAAAGCTTCACTTGCTTGTCCCTTTGATTACCTGGCTTATATATCTATATTGTGTCTTGTCTCAGGCATGTATAAAACTCTTTTGCATGTGCATTATACTTTGGCAACTCTTGTGGAAAACAACAACTCCCCTTAAAATTTTATAAAAGACTTTACATTTGACAAATTCCATTCTGGATGAGTATGAGTTCTTATATTGTGCATTATTGTCAGTTATGTGAATTCATTTTTAATTAGAATTATCAATAATTTTTCTTTCATGATTAGTTTGAATTTGTTAATTAACCTTTGGATGTGACTATGCGTATCTATAGTTTCTAGTAACTATTTACTAGATTCATTATTGGTATGCATTTTCTTTAATTGTTATATTTCTTTGTGAACTATTTCCTTCGTTAGACAACTTTCTTATCTCATGTTCGATATCTTTTAATCCTCCATATTGAGTGTTAGTATATATATCTAATCTTTCCTTAGTAACTACTTACGAAGTTAAGATTGATGTATATTTGTTTTAATCATTATTAGGTTAACTTTGTTGGTATTGGAATGGTGCCTCTGGTGAAATTACGGTTAAAGAAGCTTATAATGCATGTGCATGGAAAAAGTGGAAGAAGGTGGATAGATGGTGGGTTGTGATGCTCTGGAATCTTAAGATGTCTCTGAAATTGAATTTTTTTGCATGGTTAATGTTGTCGAACAAAATTCTCACATAGGACAATTTGTGTAAACGCAGTTTTAATGGGTCGAGACTCTATGTCCTCTGCTATCAGAATGTGGAAAGCGTTCAACATATCATGAATGATTGTGCATTTACATGTATTATCTGGCAGTGTGTGATGAAGAATTATGGTATTGCTTTCAATTGGCAGGGATCTGGACTTAATTCGGGCATAAGGCAGTGGATATGCCTATACCCGGCTTACAAAAGCATGCCCTTTTGGATCTGTTGGCAGATTTGGCTATATAGGAAAAAAATGATTTTTGAGATGAAAAGAAGATCCATGGATTGGATGGTCTCTAGAATTTTTTCAAACTGTGGGGAAGGCACTTCTCTAAAGAAAAAGATCAGAATTATCAAAAATGCCCTTTTCTATGCCTCCATGATCAGGGTTTTTTTTTTTATGGTGCTTCACAATGACAAGGATTGGATTGCGGAGATGGTGGGTTACTGCAATTCTTTGATGATATAAAGGTTAAGCGGAAGCTAAGGATTGGACGAGGCTCAAATTCAAAAGGTGAGTTGATTGGACTCTAGGTTACTCTTTTTCTGGCATACAGGGTTGGGCTTCAAAGCATTCATATGTTGGGTGATTCAAGAGTAATATTAGACTGGTTCAAAGGTGTGGCTAATCTAAATATTGCGGGGCTTTCCTAGTGGATGAGAAGAATTAGACACTTGGATACACATTTCTCGGTGATCTATGCGGACCATGTCTATAGAGAGCACAATATGGTGGTAGACCATCTATCAAAGGAAGCATTGAGTTCATCTGATGGATTACTTATCTGGTGGGAAATAAGGGAGGGCTAGAGGGGCCCCTCCTATGCCCACGAGCTTTATTAATTTTTGTTTTTTTCTGGATCTCTGATGCATGATCCTATAAGTTTAGTGTTTTATTTTGAAAATGGTGGATATCTGATATTTGCGGGAGGATTTTGTTTTTTCAAGAATGTATTTTATATGTAGCCTAGTAGGGTTTAAACATGTGACTATTCGAGAGATAACAAATGTTTTGTAGATTTGTGAAAAGTTGTAATAGGATATGACACATTTTATATATTAATATATAAAGGATTTTTTTTAGTTTGAAAAAAAATTAATTACTTCTATAGCTTAATAGTTACTTTTATCGCATGCTCAAGTTTATGTTATTCTTCTTTCTCCTAACTGAGACATCATGATTTATTTCTACATCTTGGTTATGATAGTTTAGACTTGGAATAGAGATAAATTAATTATTTTCATTTCTGCAATTAGGATTTATCAAAGCTTCAAGTTAAGCCTCCATTTACTAGAGAAAAACATTTAAACGGGTAACTATACCCATTATAATCAGTCAAAATCACCATCCCAAATGAAAAAAGGTCTGATTGGGGCCCTGACCGAGTGATTTATCGAATATTGATCATGGTCAATTCTAACCATCAACAACAACCTAACCCTATCAAAAACACTCTTATCCAAGCCCTTTTCCACTTCCTAAATTGACCTATATGGGTTTCACCTTCCATCATCTCACTTTCCGTCTCAATCCCCCTAGGGTCACCGATATTCCCACCTTGTGGTGATTTTCATTATCACTAAAGTGAGGGGAGTATCTATATAAGGTGATAGTGGGTAGTTACTCCCATAGTTTTCTCATGTTTCTGGATTGGATCGGGATTTTCCAAACCTACAATCTGTGCGATAACATTTTGATGTTGTTTCCAGGGATGATTTTTAATCCTCTCTCTTTCCCTAACAACAATTTGGAAAGTTATTCCCAAATCCTTTCCCTTAGATTTTCTAGAGGCTCCATTTGAGGGAATTTCCCCTTTTCACATGTTTATGAACTTCATATAAGTTCATCTAGAAAATCCATTTAGGAGAGTACCCTCTTTCCTTCAATGGGCCTTGAGCTCCTATGATTTTCCATTAACGTGTTTTTCAAGGTAATGGAACCATCGTTACATGTAATTTCCATGAGAGATGTCGTTTTATTTATATTATGAATTTTCGTGGGTATCTAAATCACATTCCTCAGGAGTGGAGAGATAATTGTCTTCAATACGATGGAAATCGTACCACGACAATTTCTCATGTGCTACAATTTCTCAAATATGTTTCTCATTTGAAATATATCCATGAAGACATACTAATCAAGTTTTTTATGAGTTCTTTGCAGCCAAAAAAAGTAGTATTTATCAATAATAACTCTCATCCAAAGAGCATCACTTAGTTTACAAGACTCTTCAATCTTTTCTTTGACAAAGGAGAAACAAAACTAATAAGGATGAAACCTTCATTAGTTGTCTCACCAAGGGATTAGAGAAATCAATATCTAGGTTTGTACTTGGAGAAAGGTCCATGAAGAAGGGAAAGACTCCAAGAAAGTGTAGGACCTTGGTAGTGATGAAATTTTTCCTTTTGATCCTTGGAAGAGAAATCAAATGAAGCACTCCTCGTTAAGAATTAAACCCCTTATGATGAAGAGGTGTGGTAGAAACATGTCCATGGAGAAATATTCCAAGAAGAAAAAGAATAATTTCAAAGAAGTGCAACATGCTGAGAATCCAGATGAGACATCGGTTTACATTTTTCCACTTGAAGAAGACGAATTTGTTCATCCTTACTTTCCTCCTGCATGTAAATATGAAGAAATGATTAATCTGAATGATGCAGATGATTCCATGGAAGACTTCCCTGACACAGCTGATCAACAGACTGATGATTTCATACAGATCAGGAGACGTAGATGGGATGAAGGATTCATTTTTTATAGAGATCCCATTTACAACATTGAGGGTAGTTCTCAAGAAAAGAGAGTTTATTTTTCATCTTCGGAGGACCGGTATTAATGCGCATATGATTCAGATGCTTGGCATCCTGATGATGATATGGTCATAAATATATTCCATCCAGTCGAGGATGATTTTTCACCATATACTCATGATGGCTTTCAACCATCCATTGAGAATTATTATAAATATCCTTTTGATTCAGTCTCATCCTATGAAGAGCTCCAACCATATTTGTACTCATATTTTGATGGGTACTAGGTCATGGCCATCCCAAAGATGTTAGAAACTCGCATTACAGAAAGGAACTATTTTCATTTTGGGGTTTCCTTCAGGTATTTTCATCCCTCCCACCCATCTCCATGAGTTTCATTTCATGACTGATTATATTTATATTTATTATCATGATTAATATGTGATTGAATTTTCTTTGTTGTATTATATAATTAAGCACAGAGGGAGATACCTTGATGAGATCATCAACTAGTTGCATTGTTTGTACAATTTCACCTGACATCCACAACATTTGATCACCATGGTCCTTAGGCCCAATGTAAGTAGGTAACTCATCTTGCATGCTTTCATTTTCATCTTGTTTTATCATGGTAGTTAGTTGCATTTCATTTCCACTTTTCATTTTTCTCAACTTGATTTTTTGCATTATTGATTTACATTTTATGTTTTCATCATATTATATGAAAAAAGTGAAATATTTTCTTTTCTAGAATCAATTATCAATTTTGAAGTTTTGTATTTATGAACAAAGGGTGAGGGGGCCACCCTAGATTTTACAATTTTTTGTTCTAGTGTGTGTAGGAATAGACTGAACCAAGAGATGTTGAGCTTCTCATCTCTGTAGTGATTACGTGTCCCCAAGTAGGAGCTAGATGTTACCCCCATTTCTAGGGATAACTAAGGATATGATGTCTCGAGGCCCTCAAGTTGTATACATGGAGTGTCGAGGGATGGATTGACTTATGATGTCCACTTACATAGATGGATACCCTCTTCACCACCATACTTCTCTGACTCATCATGATGGCATTCACCACATCAAATTGTTTCTGGAAGACAATGGGTCTTCCTCCATGAGGTACAAGTCATGTATTGGGATAAGTGTCACTTTAATACTTGAGTCATTTGAATATGTTTCACTTAAAGCTTCTCTTGATTATAAAATGTCTGCTTGGAAATTATGCTCTTTGCCTTGTTTCACCTTGGTGGTTGACATTGTGCCCTAGTAAGTGGTCACCCTTGGGGAACGGTTTTCCAATGGGAGTTCTCCTTAATGATTCATCGTACCATTCATGGTAATACTTATCATTTTCCACACTTCATCATTCTCGTCTTCTCATCTTTTGGTATTTTCCAGTGTATTGAACCAAGAAGGGATTGCACCTCATTTCAGAGATTGTACATATTGATCTACGTGGACCAACGAGAATAAAGATATTAAATGGTGAATATTAATTCATGCTATTGATTGATGGATACACAAGAATGACTTCAGTTTGATTTCTCAAGAATAAGTCAGAGGCATTCGAACACTTCAAGATATTCAAAGAGATGGTTGAAATAGAGACAAACTTGAAAATCAAATGTTTGAGATCAGATAATGGTGGAGATTTTACATTGAAATAATTGATGAATTTTTGTGGTGAACATGGAATAAAAAAGAAATTCTCAACAGCCAGGACACCTCAGCAAAATGGAGTCACTGAAAGAAACAACATGATAGTACAAGAAATGGCCATAACCATGTTGAAATATTCCAAGTTGGGTGACATATTTTGGGCACAAGAAGTACATACTGTAGTTCATATCCTGAACAAATGAATGCTCAAAAGTAATAGTGATAACACTCCCTATGAGATATGGAAAGGAAGACAAGAAAATGTGAATCATTTTAGAGTATTTGGAAGCAAGTGATATATCAAAAGAGAAGATGACAAGATTGGAAAATTTGACTCCCAAGTTGAAAAATGAATATTTGTCAGGTACTCAAGAAAAAGCAAGGCATACAAGTGTTTCAATCTGAGACTCAACAGAATAGTGGAAAGCATCAATGTACATATTGATGAGACAAGTGTATAGAAGGCTCCCAAAGAAGAAAGAAAAGACTCAGCATATTAAGAAGGATTAGAGGATTTTAAAGAAGTAGAAGAATAAGAAGCAAAAAAAGAAGAAAAGAAACCAAAAGTAGAACAAGAGAAAGATGACCAACAAAATATTCATATATCTCCCAAAACACCTAGCCGGTGAGTGTAGAAAAATCATCCATCAGAACATATCATTGGGAATAAATATGAAAGAGTTGAAACTCAAAGAAAAATTTTCTCACCAGAACAAAGACATCTAACACTGTTGTCCACAGTTGAACCCAACAGTTTTGAAGAAGCCAACACTGATGAACATTGGATCAAAGCTATGGAAGAAGAACTGGATTAGATAGAGAAGAATGAAACATGGGAACTTGTTCCAAGACCTAAGAATAAGAACGTGATTGGCACAAAATGGGTATTCAGAAACAAGTTGAACGAGGATGGACAAGTAACCAAGAATAAAGCAAGGTTAGTATGCAAGGGATATGCTCAGGTTGAAGGAATAGATTTTGAATAAAATTTTGCCCCAGCTTCCAGAATGGAAGCAGTCAGACTAATCTTGGATTATGCATGTTCTAAGAAAATCAAACTATATCATATGGATGTAAAATCATCCTTCATAAATGGAGAACTAGAAGAAGAAGTCTACATCGAACAACTAGAAGGGTTTCTACTGTTAGAAAAGGAAGATTATATTTCCAAATTGAAGAAGGCATTGTATGGACTCAAACAAGCCCCCGAAGCATGGTATTCAAGATTGGACAGGAATCTACAATAGAAAGGGTCCAGGAAAGGAAATGCAAACAACAATCTCTACATAAAGGTAAATCAAGATAGTATATTGATAATTGAAGTTTATGTTGATGACATTATTTTTGGAAGTGATGATGATAGGATAAGTCAGAAATTTTCCAAAGACATGCATAATTAATTCAAAATGTCATTACTTGGTGAGTTTTATTTCTTTTTGGGACTCTACATATGTCAGCAAGATAAATGTATTTTCATCTCCCAGGCCAAGTATATAAAATATATGATAAATAAGTTTGGAATGGTAGATTGAAATCCTATAAGTACTCCCATGCAGACTAGTTGCAAATTGAGAAAAGATGATAAATCCAAGGATGCAGATCAAAGATTGTCTAGATCGATGATTGGTAGTTTACTCTATGTGAAAACATCGAGACCAGATGTGATGCAATAAATTGGACAAGTTGAAAGATTTCAAGCAGAACCAAAGGAAACACATGTTATGACGGTAAAGAGAATATTCAAATATCTCAAAGAAACTGAAGACTATGGATTATGGTATCCAAAAGGGAATGATCTATCTCTAGTTCCATACAATTGCATGTCCTCATTAAAGCAGATGTAAAAACAATTTAACAAGTTGCATGTTATCATGAGATACTCATTAAAAAAGTTGTAAAAATAAGTCAACAAGTTGCATGCTAAATTAACCGTAAACATAAGTTAAAAAGTTGCATGTCATCATGAAATCCTCATTAAAACATAGAGAAGATTTGATTGAATACCACTTTTGTGAATACTAGTTGATAGATCTGAGGTAGTGAGAGGAGTTCAACGAATTCCAGTGAAGTAATAAGTTTGTAGGAGCCAAGCGTATGTTGAAAAAGTTACAGATCCAGGTTCCTTGCATAAATCTGTGGGTTTTAGGAGGAAAAGAGCGGACATCCGCGGGATACAGTGAGGAAAAGCGCAGATATCTGCGATAAGACAACATAAGGGGAACAAACTTGTTGGCACGTAATTGATCAGACCAGGATCCTTCTCAGGTTACCAAAAAAAGGAACCGAGTAGTATAGAGCGCTGGAATTTTCATCTCCTCTGAAGAGAAGAAGTCTCACCCAAAACGCAACCAAGACAAGAATATAGGGAAGGGAAAGGAGAATACTTAGGTAGGTTCCCGGAGTCTTCAAGATTCACCATAACCTTGCATAAGAAGAACTAATCATAGAACAAATCTGAACTCATTCATAACTGGAAATAAACACAATCAAGTTGCGATATAATTTGTAAACAGAGACAACGCATGGATCATATCAGACATAAATAAGTACGGTACATGGATGATTCATAATCATAAACATAAAACTACACAATATATTTCAAAATTTTAGGTCCTTACATATATATATATATTATCAAAAGGGACTCTTAGATACAGTCTCACAGATACAAATCAATACTCTCTTACAAGCTTCTGGCTCCGAACTCATGCCTTAGAGCTCTATTTACCCTTTTCCCAAAATTGTATACAAAGTAAAATCACAGAGCCTACATCAAGTAGAATGATACTCTATCTATGCCTCTACACCCTCTATGGAAAAAACCCAAACAACAACAACAACAACCAACCACACCCAACCCTTTTACAATCATGCGCATCTCATATATATAGGTTGAGTGGGATCTTTTGGCTTTAGACTCTGCATGCTTTCTTGTTCTTGTTCTGTTGTAACTTACTTTGTCTTGTTGGTGTTGTGTTGTCCCTTTTCACAATCTTTTTTTGTTTCTTTGCTTGCTCCATTGTCCAACTCCTTTGTAGCTTGTGCAACTATTGTTTGAACAAAATTGGGACTATAGTCTTCCTTGCGCAACTTCTGACCAAAAACAAAGGGCCCAACATGATTCGACCACAATCCTTGACTCGCCCTTGAGTCAAGTCCTAGTCTCTTCCACATCTTCTGGGAGTGCCTATTGCTTTCCTTTGTCCTCTGTCTCCACTTTTATTTTGTATTCTACTTGCACTCTTTCCTTTTCCGCCTCTTCAAATGAAGGGCCCAACTCTGGGACCAAATGTAAGGCTCACTTCCTAACTTCTTAAAATCCCACAACTGTGTCTTTCCACTTTCTGGAAAGGAGTGAGGCTTCAACTACAAACCGTTGAGTCACATCTGTAATGAATCCTTTAGGCTTGGATATGACCAGAGAGTTCCATTCAGAATCAGTTGTAGCATCTACCTGATGCATTTTCATGTACATTGTCTAAATGACCGGTCAAAATTCACGCAACTCTTTCTTGGCTACTGATTGTGATTCAAACAAAGCATTTAGCTCATTGTCTGTCTATTGAATCTAATAAAATTTCTCCTACTTCACTAGCGGATCCATGGTGACCACAACTTCTTCATTAAGCGAATTTATTCTTGCACGCACATCCTCAAGGGTTTGGTTGCGCCTTGCAATGATTCACATCCAGTCACTAACTTCACGGAATATCCTTGTGCATTCGGCTGTGCGTTTTTGTAGTGCTAATCTAGCATTATTTCCTTCCAACACTACTTTCTCCACCTTCTCTTGAAGCTTCCGAGGTTGTTTCTCTGCTTCGTGTGTACTTTATTGCAACTGTACTTCCAGCTTCTCTACGTGAATGGCCAATTGTGACCATGCTCCCTGGAGTAGCTTGATTTTTTGCTCAGGATCTCCTATGGAACTGAAATTTGGAATTTGAGGTGTTTCCTTCCTTATCTTTGGCTAGGATTCGACAAGATTATCCTAGAATATTTCCAGTTTATTCTCTGCCTAAACCTTGGCGTATTTCTCCTATGTCCTGCGTGCTTGGGCAAGGAGTGCTTTCTCCCTTGTGAATTTTTAATTCCTTTCAACCCATTGGAGCCTCTACTCCAGTTGATCAGTTTAGGTGGGAGGCCACTAGTATCCACCTGGAAGATGTGTTGGGATTTAGACAACCCTAGAAGTGTAGAACCCACAATTACAAATAAGTACATAAGAATGTGTTAAACTAAAAACTATCAAGAGGATCCAGTTGGAATTGGTGGGTTGCCACCAATATCCACCTAGATCAGTCCTCCCCCCTTAGGAATAAATGGTCTCCATTGCGTTGAGTTCCCCCATCAGGTGAGGAAAATTCTACTGAATTTGTCCACGACTGATCCACTTTCCTTAGTGTAGGAGATAACCTGCCTTGACAACCCAACAAAGTTGGATCATCTGTTGGTGAGTGCCCTTGACCTTTGTGTACACTATTTGATCAATGGATGCATGTTCCATGAAATTAGGGTTGATATCTATTGTTTTCATTTGTTCTATTATCTCTGAGGTGTCCAATAATGGTGGAAAATATGGCCAAAGGAGGTCCACATTGAACATTGGGTGAAATCCAAGGAAGGGTGGAGTGTTGAGCTCAAAATAATTGCTACCCACAACCTTGGTGATAGTGTAAGGCCTATAGCGAAGTGGAAGGAGCTTCTGATGGGGACTTGTAAGGTGCTCCTTCTACAAATGAAACTAGACTTTGTCTCCAACCTGAAACTGGTGCAATACCTTGTGTTGATCATGGTGCTACTTGTACTTAGCATTGGATTTCTACAAAATCTCATGGACCTGTTGGAAGATGTTATGAATTCACTCAATGAATCTAGTGGCTTTGTCTGTTAAGCCCTAATATTGGCTCATTACCCCTTAATTGGGGCATATTATATTAGTAATGTTATTTTATTTATGTCTGCTTTAGGCCATTATTTGTAATTATACCTCCTAGTCTCCTATATATACAAAGGAGACATTTTCATTTTGA
Organism: Picea engelmannii; assembly: GCA_009831015.1. NCBI lineage: Eukaryota > Viridiplantae > Streptophyta > Pinopsida > Pinales > Pinaceae > Picea > Picea engelmannii. Next base: position 723,368 of record ML776808.1, read on the forward strand.
ATCATCTTGTACTTGAACATTTAAGTGGGGTAAAAGGAGGTTGCCCCCTCGAAGAGGCTTATTATCCGAAATTATCTCTTTTTCAAGGCGTTGAGTACTTTTTCTGAGGTTTTTCTATGCTATATTGATATTTGGTTCTTAACATTGTCGATCTCAGACTGAACATTGGAAGAGTTTTTCTGTGTCGTTGCAAGAGGTAGTGAAACATCAATGGGACCCAAGGGGTAGAATCCCAACCCCACTTGAAATGGGATGTGGACGGTGGAGCTATGGAGAGCCATTTTGTAACTGTGTTGAAGATAGGGGAGACTCTCATCCTCATGTACACAGATGCTTAGAGTTTTACATGCACAGGATGTGCAAAATCATCCGATTGACGACCTATGTTTCGTCGTTTTTGGGGGGGTGGAAAGCAATGTATTTAGTGAGCTTGGTATCCAACAGTGACCAGGGACTCGACCAAAATGTGTCAAGGAACATGTTGTCCTGGTTGGATATGATGGTCTATGGTATCCCAAAATGGACCCACACTCGTTCAAAGAAGATCTTGGAAGTATATTCCATTGTGATATTATTCTTGCAGGCTGTGAGTCTGGCCATCCTCGAAAACCAATAAATGACCAAAACGACAAAATCATTTCCTTGCTTGGTGGATGGAAGGCCAGACATGTAATCCATCGATATGGATTCCCAAGGCTTATCAGGAGTAGGAAGAGGGGTGTATAATACTTTCTTATTGATGGTTGGCTTGGCAATGGCACAGGCAGTGCAAGATCTAATATACTTGTTGACGTCATGTCAAAGTTTTGTCCAATAAAAATGTTTTTGTAGAACGTCCATTGTTTTCTCCACACCAAAATGTCCTTCCATCCAACTGTAGTGGGATTCCCAGATCATATTTTCATGCTCTCTTGTAGGAACACAGAGATGTCCCAAGTGGCATAATAGTTCGTCTTGAATGTGAAAATTGGTGACATTCACACCTGTACCCAAGAGATGATAGGTGGTGGTGAAATCCAAATCTTGCTAATAAATTTAGGGCCACTCAGATTCCTCATGTACATAGGAATGGAGCACAGTGGTGAGTGCAGCCATGGGAGGTCAACTGAGGTAGTCAATGACACGATTTGTTCTCCCTGTCTTATACTTGATGTTGAGATGGAACTGTTGTAGCTAGGTGGACCACTTCTGATGACAATCATTCTACAATTTCCTCTGTGTGTGTATGAACTACATAGGATTTTGATCAGTGTGGATTCTCATCTCCTCTCCCATAATGTAATGTTTCCATTCAAAACAAGCTTGTACAATGGAATCAATTTCCTTGTCATAGTTGGGGTATTTGCAAATAGTATCTGAGAGTGTCTCACTATGGTATGCTACTAGATGACCAAGATGAGTGAGAATTGTGCCTATAACATAGTTATATGCATCAGTCTCAATCTCGAATGATTGTTTCATATCGTGAAAGGAGAGTAATGTAGATAAGCACAAGCGATGGTTCAGATCATCAAATGCGCGTTGTTGTTCCTTCCCCCACACGAACGTTTCCCTACCACTACCCTTGGTCACTTGGATGAGGAGCCATGCAATATGAGATAATCCCAACACGAACTATCGGTAGAAGTTGGACAGTCCTAAGAAGATCTGAAGCTCGATTAGTATGGTAGAGGTTGTCCAGTCATGAATGACTTGGATCTTAGATGGATCAACATGTACCCCATGCTCATCAACAATGTATCCCAAGTATTGGAACCTGTTCATGTCAAAGGAGCATTTTTCCAAGTTGGCATATAGCTTGTGTTTCCGCAGAGTGCTCAAAACTTGTTGAATATGTCATATGTGCTCTTCCCAATTTCTACTGAAGATGAGGATGTCATCCAAATATACCACCACAAAATATTTGGTGAAGGGTCTCAATACATCATCCATCAACCTCATGAAAGTGGTTGGTTCATTTGTTAAGCCAAAGGGCATGACCAACCATTTGAAGAGACCTTATTTAAATTTGAAAATTGTCTTCCATACATCAGTTGGTTTGATGGAAACCTAGTGGTAGCTAGACTTTAGGTCAATATTTTTGAAGAACGTTTACCCCTTGAGTTGTTCAAGAAGGTCATCAATCCTAGAAATTGGGTACCGGTTCCTAACTCTGATTTTGTTTAATGCTTTTTAATCAATGCAGAGTCATGAGGAGTTGGGTCTAATGTGCCCCTTTCAAAGAAGCTCTTGAATCTGACACTTGATTTCATCATTTTCCATCAGCGACCAATAATAGACTCGTCCATTAGGAAGAGGTGAATTGGGGGTTAGACCAGTTATATGCTTGACTTGGCAGTGCATCTGTACCTCGGTGGGTGAGGAGAAGATGCCTCTATACTCTTCCACAATCCTTTCGACTTACTTATGTTGCAAAGACAGGATCTCTGTAGAGGCCAAGGATGTGGAAACAATCTTATGCTTACTGTAAGCATGGATCACAAATAAGACGAACTTCCCGGTCTGTGAAATGACCTTACTTCATTTCTTAGTAGAGATTAAATAAATAGAAGTATGTGAAACTACCTCTGGTATACTATATAATTGTCTACCCAAAGTAATAATAACACTTTGGGGTCTAGACTCATACATAGCATGAAACTTCCACAAATATTGTTTTCCTAAAATAACATCACAAACTTCAAGGGGATAAATATCACACAATACCTCATCTTTGAAACGCTTGATTTCGTAGGGAAGATGATAATGTTGGCTGACACAGAGATCTCTTCCTTGGCGAATCCAGTTGATGGTGTAGAGATGTGGGTGTGCTGTCGTCAATAGGTCTAATCACTTGATGACCTTTGTTGAGATCAGGTTCTTCTGACTGCTATTATCGACAATGAAATGGAGCAGATCCCCCTTTACCCACATTTGTGAGTGAAAGAGGAGTTCCCCTTCCTCTAGTTCTTCTGGTTCGATTGGATCAACTTTGGTGGTAGCGACAGTGGCACTAGGTTCAACATCGATAATCCGCTTCCCTCCTTTTGTATTTGATTCAGAGTGATAATTGACCTTGGACTCAGACACCTTCAGCTCGACCATGAGTGACTTCTTAGAGCGAAATTCTTCAGTGTTGTGCCAAGGGATTTTATGGTATTCACACCATTTTCTCGTGTCCTTCTTCATATTTTCATTTCCTTTCTTACGTTGTGGCTTGGACTAGTTGTCTTGAGAGTAGAAATATTTTATTTGTCCCTTTCTATGTGGTTTGGGGCCACCTTTTCCATGCTTCAGCTGTGAGGATTTTGCAGATCCAAACTCTCGCCTCTTCTGCTTAAATTTATGCTCAATCTTGACAACATATCTATAAGTCGTACTTAATGAGGCGATGTCCAGAAACTCCATTTTTGTTTGAATGTATCTATGAAAAAATCCATGATATTTGAGCACCAAATGTCACTCAGAGTCTTTGATACCCAATTTGGTGCACAGGTTCTAGAAAATATTGGTGAAATCTCGTACTGTCTGGTCCCTTTCTTGACGTAGGGTGGTCCATCTGGTGTACTGGTCCTCGTAGCTTCGAATGAGGTAGTATTTTTCTTTAATGGAATCCCGGAAGGAATCCCATGTAGGGGAAAGCACAAATATTGTAGATTCCTCTATGGCCCTTTTCTCTGAGTAATTATCCCACCAATCCTTAGCATGGGGGACGACCTTGAGGAGTGAAAAAGTAATATTTTCCCTATCAAAAAAATTGTGGACCAGAAAATACCCTTTGAGTAGATTCAACCATTTATCCACAACATTTGCATCTATCAGTCCTTCAAATAATGAAATATCAAAATTTACTTGTACCTTGAAGGGGGTTGCATGGCTACTTGATGAAAATGCTTCTCTTATGCGAAACTGTCGAAGGACCTGGGAAAATTTGTCCATCATTTCGTTCCATTGTCACATGAGGGATTACTTGAGAAACATTTTAAAAGTATCTCCTACTCCATCATATTTATTTTTTTCCCCCATGGGTTGTTGTCGGGCTCAGTGCGACCAATCTTGCAACGACTCGATTGGTTCGAGTCCCAACTTCTTGTACCTAGATCTTGCCGGGGACATGCAAAAAGAAAAATAAATGAAGAGCATACCGTTGTGATACCTCTAATCCAGATTTAGGAGAGGAACAAATTGATTAACAAACTGAATACAATAAACACATAGATATGAAGAACAACATAGATATCCAGTGAAAAATATCTTCTATTAAATATATGAAATATGTTAAAACTGTAAAACTACAAAACTGAAACACTTGCTCGAATGGTGGTAGTTATCTCTGAGAAGAGATGTTGCTACTACATGAATCCATCTGAGTAGATTGATTACAATGAATCTCCAATGGCCTTTTTGATATTACTCATGAATTCCAAAACCCTAGACATCCAAAACCTAACCCTAGGATATGAAATGCCAAAATTTATGTGGGCCCCTATGGGTAAGTTGGTACCTCAACTCCCCAGGGTCGTAAATTTTTCATATGACCTCCATTTTAGGCATGTGATAGCCCATTAGAAATTTCTTTTAGATGATTTCACATTACGCTGTCAAACTCTGACTTCGTCTACAGGTTGACTATGGCGAGCCAAAAAAACACTATTTAGGGCCCTAAAACGGCCCTAGAAGTACAACAAGATGTGCTGACATGAAAACATACAAAATAAGCCATTTGGATTAGGCGGGAGGCAACCAACATCCACCTGGAATATGTGTAGGGATTTATATAGCCCTAGAAGTGTAGAACCCACAGTTATAAATAAGTACAAAAGAACGTGTTGAACTAAAAATTGTCAAGAGGAGCTAGTTGGAATAGATGGATGGCCACCAATATCCACCTGGATCAGATTCATTCATCTTTTTCTTTATGCATGCACACTAATACATATATTTAATCATCCATTCATAATATAATCATTGACAAAAATTAAAATTACAAGAAACATCATACAGAACACAGGATTTACCGTGGTTCACCCCCTCCTGGGGCTACATCCACAAAGATTTGGCTTCTCTACTCTTCTATTTAATCTGTTGGAAAATATGTCACTACACACATTACATATTCAATCATACAATCATGATGAGGTTAAGGAACCTCTGTGAGGCGAAATATATCACACCAAGTTCCTCATCTTGTGACCTAACCCTCAAAATATAGCTTATCTGACCCTTCTATGACCTTATTACCACAATTATCAACAACCAATAATGACTGAACATCTACCAACCACAACCTAGGCCTCCTAGGTTATTATTTATACTATTTTATAGGATTATAGCTATTACAATCCTTATGAAAAACCCTAACCCTATCATGGTTAGGCTTTCCTGCCTCCTCGCCGTGTCGCTTTTCCTCTTGTATGTTGATTTTCCTTCTTTTTCTACATCTTTCTTTCTTGCCACTTGTTGCATATGCTCCAAAATTAGGTCTTTCCTTCCAAAAATAGGTATTTCCTCAAAATAGGTATGTGCCCAATATGCCCCCAACACTGACATGTGGCTCTTCCTAAGCCACTCAGTTGATGCACACTCCCTGAACAGCCTATGCCAAGCTATCAAATTTTCCTTCTAATTCTTCCCCTTTTTCTCTATCTTGCGTAGCTTTCCCGTTGATATCTTTTATCCTCTGCATTGTAATATTTTCCTTGAGAGACTTTGCGCTCTCAGCATGATCCCGAGCCATTATTTTCTTTTCCTTCTCCAGTTTCACAATTATTTGTGTTGCTTGCTCTTGGAGAGGTTCTAACTGGGATTTCCTGGTCTTCTTTTTATTCTGCACAATCTTCAATTCTATCTACAAGGTATTCATCTCCCATGTGCCCTTCACTCACTCTGTAATGATCATGGGATTTTTTCATTTCTTCATCTCCTGGATTGTAGTGTTGATTTCCTCCTCTTGTTGGTCTAGTTATTGGACCCTATCATCTTCCTCCAACATCATCCATAGCTGCACGGTCCTATCAAAAAATTGTGTGATGTTTTCAACTTCTTTCTCCATCATCTCCACTTGCAGGGCTTCCTGTTGTTCCCTTTCATCCATAACTTTAGGAGGATTAGTTGGGTTTAATTTTTCTTTTAAGTTCCTTGATCTCCTTCTTGTAGTCCTCTATCATCTGCGTGATGATTTGGATATACTCTTCTAGATTTCTCACGACTACCTGCGCATTGTTTGCAATTATTCTGAAGACTTCCTATAACTTCTACTCTAGGTTGTCTATGCATTTCTCCTCTTCTTGTGTCTCCATATTTACCTTCTTGACCACTAGTTCTAGTGCATCCTTTCCATTTCTGGTTGCTTGCAATTCCATCACGTCTATTCTACTGTGTGATTGCACTTTTTTCACTTCATGCATGACACTAGCTTGCAACTTATAGTGCCTTTGTTGGTATTTGAGATAGTACCAACTGTACCTGCGCCAAGTATTTGAGTTGCGTCTAAGTTTTGGCCTCTTCGGCCTACAACATGTCTATTGTTATTTGGAAGCTAGGACTTGCTTGTGTTATGTTCTGGATAATGTCTTCTTCATTCTGCACGCTCCTGTCCTCGATTTTTGTTGCTCGGGGGATCGGTTTTGTTCCCCTTTCATTCCTTTGCACTGCTTGTATCTTCTCTAAGACCTGTTTAATATCATCCAACTCATTAAATAACCTTCCTCTTTGGTTCTCGACCTATTAAAACTCCTCTCTTGCATGATCATGTACTCTATCTGCGAAAATATCGACATCATCCTTGGTTTGTATATTCTGGGGTTTTCTTATGGGATTTGGCCTTCTTGTGTGGCCCACCTGTGTGTATGATTGGTCATTTAGGTGGCCTTGTCTCTTGTGGGGAAGTTGTCGATGGGGTTCCTTGTGTCATTGTGTCCCCCATTCCTTGTTATTCCTACATTGGGGCACTGTCCTTATTTCCTTTCTACGCATCCTTCTTTGGAGCATTGCCCTTCTTTTGTGTTGTTATTTTTTTATTGGGCTTCCCTTGTTGTGTTGGTTTCTTAGATGTTGTGCTTCCCTATGTAGGTGTCTTGGAAGACCCTGCTTCTACTTTTTTTCCCTTTGGCATTTCCTTGGTAATGACTGGGATCTTCCAGTCATCTTGACAATCTCTCATTGTCATTTCAACTTCCTCTGCATTAATGTAGAATCGAAGTTCAAATCATTCTTTCTATAGATCCTTGCAGGCTTGGATCCACATGTTGTGTCACGTATGCCTAAATTTGGCTACCCCTTGATATTGATCGACCACTTCTGGAGTGATCCTACAAGTGTTGGATATGATATATTGTATGTCACTGAGATATTGAGAAAAATTGTTGGCATTGACACTTCTTCTCTTCGGGTCCGAAGTGATTCCCATTGACATGTATCATGTTTCACGATAGCGTCCTACTCTATCGCAGAATTATGATTAGGGATGCTCCTTCCATCCTATTAAGGATATCAGGATTATGAGCTAGGAGTAGTGGAACTATGTTCCAAATCTTGCGCATCCTTGCAGTCGTCTAGGAACAGGTTCAGTAATTATGGGGCCCAACTAAGCATGGTGTCGTTTGCACACTGTGTTGTTGTTGTGACAACCCCTGTTGGGACCTCCTCTTTGCAACATTTGCGTAGTATCTTACATGCCATTAATGTGGCCATCCTGGTGGCTATGTCACTAATACATTTTATGATTATTTCATCGAAGCCTCTTTCCATCCCATACGTCTTCTTCATTTATTCTGTGAGAGCCTTCTCTATGGTTTTATAGTCTAGGTACTGCATAAGAAACTCGCCATTTTATAGTAGGCCTGTGATAAATTCAACGTGCTATACATCGATTGAGACAAGTTCTTCCAACCATGAAAATCCTCCATGGAGGACCGCCATCAACTGCTTGATGCATTTGTTCACCTCTTTCCCCCTATAGAAGTGGGGAATCTCTAAAAAAATCAATATCCATGTGTTTTCCAGGCCTTCCGCCCATTGCTTTGGCTGCAGTATTATATCTCCAAATGGTTCTATTCCTAGACTCTCCATCTACACATGTTGTGAAAATTTTGGGAATTTTTTGGTGTCAGAAACATCATGGCCTGCACCCCCTTTGGAATGCACGGTAGAACAATCGAGGGATCGGGTTGCTTGTGTGGGGACCGTGCGATGGGTTGTTTTCCCTTTCTCTTTACCGATGCACTAGAGGTCCCAGCCTCTAGTTCTCTGTATTCCCCTCCTTAATCTTGTTTCTCTTTGATGTATTCAATCTTTACTTATTTCTGTTGCACGGGCCTCGCCACAGGTTGTGGTCTCGGCCCCTCAGACTCTCTCCTTTCACTATCGCCACCATTCATTTTGTGGGTTGCTTCATCCTTGGAATTTTGTTGTGGGTTTCCTGTGGATAATGGTTCGTGACTCTATGCATTGTCGTGCAAGTCGATATCCATCCCTGCCATCATTGGGGCATGTTCTTCTTCCTCTTCCATTTTGGGGCAAACTAGTTCATCCTACAACGAGGGAATTGCGTCAACATTGACGATTCCCTCTCTCTATGTAAATTCATGTTTGGCCTCCGCGATTTCCTACGATGACCTAAGACTACTGTGTGTTTTCCGTGTTGTTTGGCTTGGTGCACTTACCTTTGGAAGTTCCATTGTGGCTAATTTTTGCTTTCTCGATTGAGCTTTGGCTGCTTCGATCTCTACACTCACATGTTCGCCTCTCGTCCTCATGCTCATTAGCTTCGTGGATTTGCAAATGAAAAATAAGTCTTGTTTGGGCTGCGTTTCCACTTTATATAGGGTGTCATAAGTGCCCTAAATCTTCTCAAAGAATCTTATTTGGTTGTTATTAATGCATTTAAGATTTTCGAGTACGCTTAGTTTAGTTTCATTAATGCCCAATTCGTGCCTTTTTACCCCGACAACTTGTTTTTTCTTTTCCGATTGTTGGCCCCTTTTTATGGTGCCTTGTACATTTTCGGTGCACCATACATTTCTATTGTGAATTTCCCTTAGTGAACAGTGTTTGCTTCTTGTCAACCATATGTTGTGTGTGGTCACTTTTTTTATTTTTTTTCACGATGATTCAAATATCTGTTGCACACGATATTTCTCAGTATTTTGTATTTTCTTTATTTTCTACTTGTTTCTTCCTTTTTCTTCATTTTCTACTTTTCTCTTCCATTTTATGATATTTCTTTCCTAATGTATACTATGGTACACTATATACATACCTTTCTCATTGCGCTATAAATTTTAAGTGCTAGTAGGTCGACTGGCCCTGTATAGTTTTAGTTGACTACCATTGATCATTCCTTTCAGTTATGTTGCTCCCAAGTCTTTTAGTTGTATAGTTCCCCCATCTATGATAGTATTTACTTCATATGGCCTTAACCAATGCATTCTAAACTTACCAGGATGTTGGAAAAATTTGTTGTCATAGAGAAAGACTAGGTCTCCCTCCTTAAAACTCTTCCTTTTAATATGTTTGTCATGCCAGGATTTGTCTCTTTCTTTCTATACTTCCTAGTGAAATTCTGCTAGAATATTTTCCTCTTCCATTTCCATTAATTGAATTAACCTTTCCTGTATTGAGCCCCTTTTTGTCATGTTCGTAATTTTTTATACGTGTAGTCTAGGTACCAAACATTCTAATGGTACTACTGGTTCATGCCCATACACCAATATGAATGGTGTATGTCCTATAAACTTATTACATGTGGTCCTATATGCCCCTAGTACTGCAGGTATCTTCAAGTCCCAATCAGGTATGATTTTAAAGATGGAAATTTGTTTAAAAATGTAGAAACCTTGGCGAATCTTACTAATCCTTCAGATGCCAACTATAAATGTTTGGTGATATTTTTGTAAAAATATTCAAATGTATAAGGATTTTATATAGATTTTATAAAATTTTAGCGATTTGTAAGGTAAAATAATTTTATCCTATAGAATTTGGGCGAATCATTTTTAAAATAACGAATCTCGTTTTTGGAAAAACCATGGAAAATTATCCCATGAGAGAAATTTATCCCCTATAATCATCCATGGTCCCAATCATCCCTTTTGACATTGCATATTTTAGTTAGAGCATTTTCCAAGATCTTATTGAAATCTTCTATTGTTCCATTTTCCTAAGGATGATATGGTGTACTCTTATGGTGATAGACTTCAAACTCCTTAGTCATATCCCTTACAGTATTATTGATAAAATGAGTGCCTTAGTCACTCATCAGAATCCCGGGACATCCAAACCTAGTGATCACTTTCTCAAACAAGAAGTGTGTTGTTGTCTCTATGGTACAATGTTTGACTGGTGTTTCTTATGCCCATCTTGTTAAGTATTCAATCATAGTAATGATATATCTAGCTCCTGACCTTTTTGATGGTGGATTAATAGGTCCCACAAATTCTATTTCCCATTTTTCAAATACCTTCAGAGTCACTTGTGGTCTTAGAGGCATCTCATCCCTTCTGTTGGGTTTTCCAACCCTCTGACAAACATCACTTTTCTGGAAATATTCCTTATCATCTTTATGGACTGTTGGACACCATAATCCTATGTGAAATACTTTTTGTGTAGTATCTTTGCCTACATAGTGTCCTCCAGCTATACCTCCATGAGATTCTACCAAAATATTGGTCCTTTCATGTTCCAATACACATATTATCAAAATTCTATCTGTGCCCATTTTTTATAAATGTCCTGCAATAAGTTGATAGTCTACAACTCTAACTACCATATTTTTCTTATGTGAAATGTTGAAATCTTATGGCACAACCCCTATAGTTAAGTATTCAATAATATTAGAGAACTATTCATCAGCTACTTGTACTAAAAATAGTTGTGCAATAGGGAAGTTGTCTTTCAAGTAAGTAAGTTCTTATCCATTAGTTACCCTTCGTAGGTGATCGAGTCCTGCATTCATCTTCCCTGGTTTGAATATTACTTCGAAATAAATTTCTTGGAATAAGAATAGCCATCTATAGATCCTCCCCCCCAACAATGGCTTGTTGACTATATATTTGAGGGTAGAATGGTATGTGAACATTTTAAAGTGTTTACCCAGTAAGTAGTGCCTAAAATTATGAAGTGCATATACCATGGCTAGGACTTATCTTTCTGTGGTGTTATAATTATGCTCTGGTTCTGACAACTTTCTTCTTGCAAAATCTATCAGATGGTCTAAGTCCCCTACTCTTGGTTTCGCTGGAATTGCTCCAAGTGTTATGGAAGATGAATCTACATGCACATGAAATGTCTTTTTCCAGACTGGGAATACTAGGATAGGTGTTATGACCATATTTTCTTTTAAGGTATCCAATCCTTGTTGACATTCCTCATTCCACAGAAATATGGTGTCCTTCTTTAACAATTTTTCCATTGGTGCAGTAATTTGTGCATACCCCTTTATAAATTTCCTGTAATAACCTGTATGTCCCAGTGTTTCTCTTAAATTGCACACTGACTTTGGTGGTGGTAAATTTACAATGACTGAAACCTTAGTAGGGTCCACTAGTAAACCTTGTTTACATACTATATGTCACAACAATATTCCAAAAGGTGTACCAAAAATTCATTTCTTGATAATCAAGTATATCTGACATTGTCTGCATATTTCCAATATTAGTCTTAACACTTCTACATGATATTTTAATAGACTATACACAGTCCAGTCATCCACGTATACTTCTAGAAACTGATGTATGAATTCCTTAAAAGTATCTATGACTACTCTTGAAAATATGGCTCGTGCATTCTTAAGCCCAAATGGTATGACTGTATATTGGTAGGATCCCCATTCTGTAGAAAAAGTAGTCTTCTACCTGTCCTCCGGAGCTATTTTGATCTGATGGTAACTTGATAATCCATCTGTGAATGAATATGCTTCCTGGCCTTTGACATTCTCTAAGACATCATATGTAAAAGGGGTACGGAAAGGGTCATGTAAACAAGCATCATTGAGTTTCCTCAATTCTATAGAATTATGTATCCCCCCTTTTTTCTTTTCTTGGACTACCATAGGACTTATCCATTCAGATTCCTCTACTGGTTCTATGATACCAACTTCCAACATTATATCAATTTCTACTTTCACTTTCTTCTTATATATTGGATTGAATCTGTAAGGTCTCTGTTGTGTCTGTTTCATCACTTGGGTGAGAAAAACAATGGCACTTGCATGCCTAGTTGGGCCTGCTAGACAATACATAAGTTAGTGAGTGGGTTAAACAAACCAAACACATGTAGTAAACAAATAAAAAAACTAAAAAAACTAAGGAAATAAAAACTAGAATGCATACGAAACTTTAGAACCATAAACAATCAACCAATGACCAAGATTATGCCACCAATGGATAGCTATATTATTTGGAAAAACACCATAGAGAAAAATCAGGACTTATGGGTCCCCTCTTCCTCCTTGGGAGGGCTCTTGAGTTCCCTAATGGAGATCTCTTCTTACAATGGATGAAAAATTGCAAATGATGAAGAAAATCAATGCCTATTCCCTCAAGAGGTGAGTGGAATGGCCTATTGCAATGGTGCTTGAATACTCCAAGGAGAAAAGAGGATTCTGTTGAGGGGTCCTACATCCCTTTAACTCAACAACAGGAAACAAACCTACCACCGAGGCCCAATTAGACTCTGTAGTGTTTAATGATGGAATGGTTCTCTAGATCTTGTGATCCGGCCAATTAATCGATGGGATTTACATTCTCTTATGAAGGTTTCTCCTTCGGTTCATACGTTCTCTTTTTTTGTATTTTCTCTTAGGTGGGACCGATATAAGATAAAATTCGGTATCAGCCAACTAGGTAACAAGGTGGGAACAAACTTAAATACTAGAGAAGAGGCTGAGCTTGGGATAAACCTTTCACTCTAGCATGCAGACAATGATTCTCTACCACAGGCCTAATACTAATACATTAACCATGTTGGTATTCCAATTACTGACTGAGATACAATTTATCAAAAGAAAACATGCATGTGATAAACGACATCAAGTAAAATAGTTCACTCAACTCTAATTATCGATCAGATAATAACACAACGATTTATCTTCATCATTAAAGAAAAGAACTGTAAAACATTGCATCAGATAACTTATCAACAGATTTAGTAGCTCTTACTCGTTACAACATCCATTGATGAGACAAAATAAGAAATAATTATTCTCCACATCCAATCATACATGCTTTTGATGAAAAACACAAACTTGTCTTTGGTCCCAAAAAGGACTTCTGAATTAAAGGCAGCTATGAAATAATACTTAAAAAAACCAAAAATGAGGGTCTTTGCAACAACCATCGACCTTTAACTAACCGATCGATGCTCTTATTTATAACATACAATTAACTAAAAATAACAATTAAAGTGTAGCCAAGTAAAACAAAATTCACCACATGGTGCTTTCTTATTTCAGTCTTCAAAAGTCATCTAATGGTTTCCTTTGAGCAGATGATTGTTCTCATACTCCAACCACTGGAAATAAATATCCTTGCACGTGTTAGTGTATGGAAACCTGTGTTGATCCATCGGGGCCAAAATGATCTCCTCGATCTCTACTGCATGTGCCCGATATTTGACTATTTTGGCACTTAACTATTGTAGCATTGTCTGAGCCTTGATTGGGTGCTCCGTGAACTGCTACACTTGTCCTGGTGCCATGTTCGCCACCTTTTTTATCTCTGTATCCCATGAGGAGTATTTTTCGGTATGTAATTTGACGATGTCACGCAAGTCAACAAAGTCATCAGGTGTGTCGAATTCTGGAAGGTCGATGTCTCTCATCGCTCGGTTGACCTTGGTCCAATTCTTTTCACACTCGACCCACTTTTCTTGGACCTCCCAATGAGGCTCTTGGGACATTCTAACCCATTATTTAGTCAATTTCTTTATGTGGTCAATGCTACTATCTCTGAGTACCCGAATTTCATGCTCTTCAGTGTCTTGGCCCTACTGAACAACGCTAATCTAGTCGATCCTTTCCACGGCTTGGTGTACTTTCTCATACCACCTCTCCATATCTTTACATGTTTCCAGTGCCATGAGGGTGTCTTCTTGGTACTCAACTATTCTTGCAATGAACAAATGTCACTCGTTTGCAAATTTATTATAGGTTTCTTGGAACTCGTTCCTCGAGAACACTGTGGATTGTGTGGTATCCTGGTAATAATTTTCCAGATGGTGAAGATGTTATAACTCTTCAGGGTAGCAGTCAATTCCTCTTCATCCCTTTTTTGTCTGTCCAGGGTGGCATCTAAGATTTCCATCCCTGCATCGATAAGTTAAGATGTTTTGGCATGCTCTGTATTTATCAAATTTTCCTTTGTGGTGATGAGGATGGAGTGATCTAGAGTGATCCTCCTCTTCTTGGTGGTTCTCAGCATGATAGATTTTCTTTTCCGGTCATAAGAGATGGCATCTATGTCATCTACCTCATCCATGGGTTCAGGTATTTTTTTATCTCCCCAGGTGAGTGTATTCACCAAACACCTGATGGTATATATTTGTTCAAGACTAGGTTCTTGAACTTCCTCCCTTTGTTCTGAAGGCTCGACTTATGTTTGTTTCTCATCAAGGAGTCAAGTACTAATCAAAATTGAGGCATCAAGGGTAGGATTGGAACTCACTTGATCATCATCCATTGATACGTCGATTTCCTGCTATGGAGCTTCTTCCTTTTGTTCGCCTGACCCTGGCTCTTCCTTCAGACTATATTCTTGGGTCTCCGGTGCATTGGGTAGCTCAGTGTCTAAGACACTCTCAACTTCTTATTCATTCTATGGAATCCCTTGAATTCGAGTGTCAGGCAATGGGGAATATGTCTTCTCTGTCTCCTTTTCCTCTATGATAGGTACAGGGGTCACAAGGGATACCTCTAGGCTCTCATCATCATCATAGATTTTTATTAATTCGTGGAGGGGGTCTGTTGCACTTGTTCCCACAGATACCCCAACTGTCTCTAGTTGAGTTGAAACAACCATCAGTGATCCATCCTGTGACATTGTGATTCCAAGGTCATCTAACCTGGTGATTTCATTGACATCTATCAGTTCAGGGCTGCTTGGGCCTATCTGGATTTCATCTGGGTTGTCACTAGGGGACCTTGTCATACCTGTGAGGTTTGGTTCATATTACAGCTGATCAATTATCCGTTGTGCTTGTTCTATCATGATTAACCCCCTCTCCTGTGCTTCCTAAGTCATAAGGAAACCTCTATCTTGCACCGAGGTTACCAGGGGGACCTCTGTTGCTTCAGCCGCTATCATATCTTCTTTGGTTTTGAGGGCCTCTTGAACCGATTTCTCTATGGTTGTATTATGTTCGTCCAGGCACATGGCTCTGAACCTGGTCATTTTGGGGTCAACCATTCTTGCCACCACCTCGTCCCAGTCTTGGGCATTTTTTGTGAAGACTTCATCTTCAAATTTTTCTTGGGCATATGGCCAGCAGGACGACACTTGAGAAGCGTGTTTCAAGAGTAGACCCTTTAGGTCGTGCTTGTGAAATTAGTCGATACGAAATCTGAATTCTAATTGTCTCGGCCCTTCATGTTTGGCTTGAGCGGTGTATTTCACCAAGTAGAAGCCTACATGAAATCCATAAGGTATAAACACCTGCTTTTTATCCTTGACCAAGGTGGTGTTGTAGCCTTGCAGGATGGTTTGGTAGCATATCTCTCCCACTACAAGTCGGTCAGGGACATGCACTGGAAGGAGATGAGGTGCCATGGTGGCCCCGAACACCCTGATGTAGGTATCGCTCTCATCCAGATACCGATGGATGACCTTTGATATCATATTTTTGGTCGCAGTTGATAGTCTCAGGAATTCTTTATTGAAAAAATAAAATAAATATGTGCGATGAATTAATTGCAGATGAGGGAGTAGGATTTGTTGTACCTGTTCTCCCATAAGATGTTGAAATATACGTGGACCGGGAGCTTTGTGAAATGCCATATCAATTTCATGCCAGTGAAAACGTTTTTGGCGCACATGACATCAAGTAGATATGAATCCATGTAGAATGTTGGTGTCTCTCCTTCCTTCGGCGTCTGAGACTATTGTATGCAGATGCTAAGTTTCCTATAAATTATGGCTCCTCAGTTGAAGACACTCCCAGAAATGGCTACTATGTAAACTAGAGGTATCCATGCCTCTGAAAATATGGAGCATTCCTTCTCTCCATATAATTGGAAAATGAGATCCATTAGGTATATTTATGGATCCCTTACGTTGTTCGTCTGGTACCATCCGGTGCTCCGATTGGTATATTTCTTATCTTCTCTCCACCATGAGTCCATTACCCAGTTGTTGTCATGGAAATCGTAGCGACAAAATATGTGTTTAGTCACTCCTCAGGGTCTCTAATATTGTAATACTTCTGGACCTCTACCAGAAGGAAGACCCCGACACATCCACCACTGTCGTCATTGATTAAACACTTCTATGTGTTTGTGTGGTCAATGAGCCACTACAAAATTTTTATATAGGGAAACACACGAGTTTTGCTTTCTACTATGTGTAGGTATGGCCATTGGATATTATGGAATACATGGTCATCGAGCGCTCTCACATCTGGGTGACTGTGTGGTATGTATTCCGAGAATTCCTCCCGGGTGATCTTTTTGAAGAGTTCTCCCCAATGTGGGAGTGTCGTATTGGTCCTTGTGCTTGCCTCTATGTCTCCAAAGGCCAGAGTTTGAATGGAAACCTTCTTTGTAGATTTCTTAATGAATGGTTGTAGACTCAGAGTGTATTCCAACTATTTTGGGGCCCCTGGAGAGGAACCTTCACCTACCTCAGGCTCCTTCAGCTTCGACGCCCTCAATGATCATATAATGTTCGTCTTCCTTGGCGACATTGTTCCTACAAATGAAAATCAAAGTTTATATACTATGAAAATAACATAACCGGATAACAAATATATAAATCGTAACCATGTTAAAATCACAAACTTTGATACATACCTGTAAATCTTGCTAAACCTAGTTATTTGATACTCACAAGAACTCTACAGCTTTCGAATTGTTCGTCTCACTTTCTCTAGATTCTTTGAAACTTATTTTTGCGCAAATTGGTTTCATTTACAATGCTTCAAGAGAATTTAAACCAGGGAATAACTTACCGTGTCATATCAACCATTTAATTCAGGTGATGAGTGAAATTCAAACAAATTTTCCACCGAATATCTACAACTTAAATTCATCATGGGTTGATGGCGGAGGCACGGAGGGTGATGTGTTCTATCGGTAATTTCAAATGGTTGTTTTGATTCGCACACGAACTAGCAACTAATGAGAGATTTGGTAGTAATTAACCCCTTAAATGCTCAAAATATAATCATATCTAACGCTAAAACATCCCATCGTGTTTCTTTCTTAGTGGGTGGATGTTGGATCAATGTTGTGCTATGAACATTTTCATCGATGTCCCTCGCAAAAGCTCCGACACCGATCAATCTCATAGTAAAATTTTGTCGTAGAAAATTTGGCTCGGAGGTGTGACTTGTACCAAGGGAACCAATAATGACTCGGGGTAAAACTAAACCGTATGGTTCTCCAATCTGGGAAAGCCACATGGTGTTGAAGACCGATGACTTAATTTGCGTGTATTAGTTGGAGTCGAGACTTTCTTCAATTTGTGCATTCTAAAATAAACCTGGGCTCACCGATGTCGAAAAGGTATCGTGGATCGGTGATCATGGATATACCTATCACTTGTTTTTCTTCGAATTAGCTTCCTCAAAAAAATCCTAATGTCGAAACGCTTCGGGAATCAATGATCAGGAAAACTCTTTAGCATGGTCAAAATGTTCGTCGCGATTCCATCTTCTTCGATTCCGACAAGCGCGTTGGGTATCGACTATCGGAGATGTCTTTTCTTTCTTCGATAAAATTTACTCCCTTCACTGTTTACCGATGTCTAAGGGGATCGACTATCGGCGATGTCCTTATGTGATACTTTGGCTCACACAAAAATTACTTATGCCGATGCCGATGGAGATCAGGGCTCGATGACTAAGGTTTCCCTAGTGGCTCTTTTATTTCTATGAATTCCTTCTGATGTTGAATCTTGAGCGTGTCAGGTGAAGTGTTTTGTCTATTGATTCCTTATTTAAGTGTTAAGCCTTTTTAATTCATGGGGTTTAATAAATTTAAACAAACCTGAATATATAATGAGAGTCAAGAGAACAAGCAAAGAAAAAACATTTCTCAAAAGGAAATGGAATTCAGATAGTGCAAAGATCAAGTGGTACCCAAAAAGTGAAAAATTGACATAGGCTTTTTAGGGTGTGTTGAGTTCTCAATAGATTCTCAAGGGAGAATTGAGGCAACATAACAATAATATAAAGATCTTGGTTTCTTAGTGCACCCATGGCTTTCATTTATATCATTTATTCAAGGAAAAATATAATTGATTCTTGGTGTGAACAAGGGGCCTTTTAGGGCACCCTTTGGTCCTTGACAAACCCCCCATTCGGATTTCGCTCAGATGCGGAGGTCAAATCAGGTTGGGAGTTGGTCCATAAGTTTTTGGAGGGACAACAAGAACCATAAATGCATCATTCATAGGAGCGTGTGGCTTTTCTCGTACACAGTCACACATTTGGTGCATTGTGCACTCTGAGGGCTTTGTTGGCCTGCACACTGTGTGCGTGCTTCCTTTAGTGATTTTGTGCATGTCAATTTTTTCCCAATTGTATAGTTTTTTCCTTTTGAAATGCATTTTAGTGTTGCAAGTGAACTAATTATTGTTTGAATTGTTGTATTTTTGTAACCATTTGCATGCAATGTTGTGAAAAAAAATTCAGTGATAACAGATGCCCCATGATGTGTGAGGTTAGGAGCATACGTACAGCCGAAATACATCAATGTTTCTTCTACTAAGAGTTCCATTGTAATGAAGAGTGCTGAGAGGAACTACAAGAGAGATCTTTCGAAGGGAGAGGGGAAATTGTGGGACACAAACCTTTCTCTAGGGAGAAAAATGAAAAATTTGTGTACAAACGAGGTGGGAATGCCCCATGCTCGTGTCATGTAACCCAAAATGTAAGACAATAACTGAAGATGTATGTTGGTGTAGATAACTATAGCACCCTCTGGGGCGGTTTATAACAGCAGATGAAAATTCTGAATGGTGATCATACTCTGAAATCAGGCAAGGACACCTGTAAGAAGTGTCAATGACTCGTAGGCATTGATGGCCTAACAAATTCAAAGGTCTTCGGCTGGTATAAAACAACTGCAATAGTCGCATGGTAAGACCCGCCGTAACATGATATTTTGTTGAATTCGAATGTTATGGGGGTCAACGGAATCAAAGAACAGTGATGATTCTCTCTGTTCCATCTGAGACTCCTCATTGTAAAGGCAATGACAACCAATATACTGTCTCCCTTCTGGAAACTGTGTTGATGTCGATAGAAAGGGAGACATGACTCCAAGAAGCAAAGGGCTTCATGAAATCCACTGAAATGAGATCATGTACTAATAGGCAGCATGAACGAAGTCAATATCCAGTGAGACTCAAGACTTCCCTTGGTTGGGGTATGTTTGAAGGATGATTGGCAACAACCATAAAACTATATCTAGTGTTACGGGGACGACTAGATATGGGGTTAAATTGTGCTAAAGGCTTGAAAAACTTGACAAACTCATAGACAAGGGGTACATGGATTTTAGGATACACGGGGTTCATGAATGATGTCAAAATGAAAAAAGGAGAGTGGGTTCCCCAACCAAGGGTGACATGGGTTGCGTTACAGAGAAAAAGAAGGCCATTGGGGGTGATGACAAAAAGATAAGTAAATGTTGGAAACAAAGGATTTTTACAATTACCAAATAAATAAATAAAAATTTGGGATGGGTGTACAGATACAGAAATAGGTGCCCCGGTGTGAGATGACTTGCCCTGTGAGGGCACAAGTTGCGAAGAGAACCTGTGGAGGGTGGGGGCTCCATGGGTGGGTTTTTGTATGAGGTAAATGAATGGAGGAAAATCTGCAGATGGGAAAACTTATGGTGAATGATATGGAGGGTTAATGATACTGCACAGGTGCATTCAATAGAAACGTCGAAGATGAAAAAAACTAATGTGATGAATCCAAAAGAACTATCTCATCACAACAATGGTCACAAAAGTCTTAGAACAGAATAAAAAAAAAAAAAAAACTAACAATATGATGAGAAGAAGTATCTGGCTTATTCTCAGAAGTGCATAAGACAATATGGAATCCCATGAGTGTCAAGTTGCCAAGGGGAATGATGAATATGAAAACTCATGTGGGGGAGAGTGCTACCAAGTGGCAGTACTAAAATGCAGCAGGGGTGATGGTACTGCAGAGCCAGATGTAAGGACCCTAAAGGTGAATGTCGTAGGGTGTGATTGGGAGATGCAACTGATATTCAGAGGGAATAATTACATGCTAGTTTCGAACATATACCTGAAGGGGTTGCGTCGTTTGTGATGACCTAGTACCTACACACATTAAAAACCAAATAATCAACGTGAACAATATCTGATGATAAAGAACATATAACAAGTTTTTTATCATTTTGAACATAAGCATGCGTACCTGGACGTGACGTGAGAAAAATGATCCCCCAGGGCCAAGTTCATATGGTGACCCAGGGAATGTGATTGTGTATATGGTGGGACCATGATCCTATGGCTAAGGATGGATCAGAAAATAAAATATCTGGGCTCTTGTAACTGAGTGTGAAAGTTTTGAAAAAGGGACTATATATCGTTGGTGGGTCCACAATGCCACCTCATTTGTACCTGTCACTATATTGATTTGACTAGAGAATTTGGAGGAGATTTGGAGATTATGGGAGCTCGAGTCGATCGATCCAGGAGTTGTGAGAGTCAGGTTAATGGTCTCATCCTCGTGCATAGTATGAATGTCCTATATTTGAATTAGGGGTTGTATGGATGGTCATACAAGGGTAGGTTTTTATGGGTGGGCCAACTAATGCACGGGAGAAGGAAGAATACCTGCACTTAGATCTGTGGGTATAATTATATCTTCCGCTCATGATGTGCGGTTGTGATTAACACAACTACACATGGGGGCGTGTGGGATGGGAAAAAAGGAGAGCATGATATGCTTTCCTGTTAACATGAAAGTTGTGCACTGTGCATAGTTTTTTCTCAGACAACTGCATAACTATGTAGAGGATAGGTGCACATGTGTGTGCACCTATCAGTGTGACAGTTGTGCATTGATGCTCAGCTGTTTCTCAGAAATTTTTTCATTAGTGTGCAACTATGGGAAGATTAGGCGCACACATGTGCACACCTGTGTGGGTGAAAGTTGGGCACTGGAGGCAAGGCTAAGGGTGTTTGAAATTTTTAATTTTCTAATGTTTTTGATGGATGATGAGGGATGACCAAGTGTTTTTGTGTGGATGTAGGTGATCATCTTATGATGGGAGAGAATTATGCCAATTCATTAGAGAGAGAGAGACTGAGACATCTCTGAGAGGCGATGAGGGAGAAGTCGGGTGTTCGGAGATACTTGGTAGCCTGTGGGTTGCTCAAGTTCTTAGACTGTCCCTTGATACGAGCGCAGGAATTCCTACCACAGTATATGATACCTATGTGGAGCACTGATATGTAGTGTTTCATTGTTAGGGGGAAGCAAGTAACACTCTCAACTGTGGAGGATGTGTATTTTCTGACGGGGCTCCCATTCTAGGTGATGGCCCTTCCTGCTGACCCCCAACTGTCAGGGGATGAGATATTTGTGGACTTGGGATGTTTCTACTGCTCGAGACTGAACCCGATGTCGGATTCCATCATTTTTATCAAGAAAATCGATGAGCTATTGACTCAATGTATCACCTCCATGGTAGTGAGAATCTATGGATCCTTGGCGACTCAGCAAATCACAGGAGATCAACTGAGGATTGTGGAGAGGGTCCTAGATGGTGACCAATTTTCCCGGGGGTTGATGTTTCACTCCAGGATGATGGGGTATATTCACCAGTGCCGGACCACCGACTCAGGCGACTTTTCATTTGGATCGATCCTGGTAGCCTGGTTTTTGGAGAGGGTGCCCATTTTGCACCAGAGAATTTTTTTGGCGCCTTCAGGACCAAGTGAGTCGCATATGATGCGATGGGCCAATGTGTTGGCATGAAATGGGGGAGGATATAATGGAAATTAATTTACAACTACTGTATTACGCATGTGGAATCATATGCCACAGGTGATACTACTACGGTATCCATACGGTGGTATGGACTACCATCATTATATTGACATGATGATGTTTCTTGGGAAGGTTTGGGATCAAATAGGTATGTTTATGTATTATGTTTTTTGATTTTGATAGCGTATCCTTGATGATGTATATATGGATGTTGACTCTACCTTTTTTTTTGTGTTTGCAGATGTGGGACCCTGAGGCCAAGATGCTCGGGGAGTTGGCTCGCCAGGGACCAGCATGTCTGTCGCGGGTAGGACAGAGGCACAGGTGAGATGATGTCGGTGTTAGAACAAAACGTAGGCAAAGGCCATAGGGGGGATGGAGGACCTTTGTCGACGGTTCGAGGAGGTTCTAGAGGGTGTGTTAGAGGGTATCTGGGCCCACATCCAGGATGAGAGGGTCCTGGAGTAGTGTGTGGGTGTATCGACAGAGTGGTGTAATTTGATCCATCGAGCAGCTGTAACAGGGGAAACGATGACAGTTCGGATGCCCCCTGGACCTGGAGGGCCCCCAACTAGTGGGGTGCCTCCAGCTAATAGAGGACCTAGGGGGGAGCTCTAGGGGAACCATGAGTGTCGGTTTTGTATTTGTATAGGCTTGCAAGCCCATTTTGTACAAGGTAGTTGATACCAATTTTGTATAGGGTGGGGGTACCCATTTTGTACCTATAGGGGCGAGGGGACTCATTGGCCTACGAGCGATGTATATTGTATTTTGTAAACATTTATGACATTTTGTAGGATATATATATATATATATATATATATATATATATATATATATATATATATGGATACATATCAATGGCTATTTTTATGTGTACATGTGTTTATGTTTTTTATGGTTGATGATGTCTAATCTATATTATGTGACCAATGTATGATTCTTATGTATATGTGATGATGGTTTGATGTGATAAATTCCAATCTAACACTAGGTTATCCATATTATCTGTTATTTGATTAAATTGTCATGGAATATGTGTAAATGTAATTGAATGAAATTTTTGAGATAAGACTCTAACTTGCATGTATTTGTGAAATAGTCAAGGATCGTGGATTTTGTTCCTGAGTTTATACTTTAAGGCTATAAAGTATACCGTCAAGGCATCTGTAAATGTTTAAAGGAATAATTTGAGAATAAGAGTTTAAAAGAAGGGTAAAGCAGAATCAGTTTCTCAACTATCTATGTCTTGCTTCTTGTTGTTCTTGGATGTTAATGTCTCTCTCAATAGCATCCCCTGAACGTTCTAATTCAACCCGGTTAGTTGTTGTTTGTAATATAGTATTAAATAAATTCAAGGCAATACTGGTTTGATCTTGAAGGCCAGGTTCAATGTTGGGTTGTCTGCTACTTGGAACAGTCATGGAGGATAAAACTTTATTTATTTGTAAAAGGATTTTAATCAAATGTTACTTCAAACTTTCTAGAGATGAGAATATGAAGAAAACAATTTTGAAATTCAAAACACTAATATAAATACATTCGAGGTTGTTTCCTGGATGTGTAACAATTTGAGAATCATAAAATAACAAATAAACACTACAGAAAAATATGAGGCTTTAATCAAGAAAGAATCTCATATTTCGACAGATAATAATGAAAGAGAACAAGGTTTCTAATGAAAGCTAAGTATTAAGGGTCAAATGATTTACAGGTCTTAAAATCACTGATAGCAATTTCAGAGGAAAAACTGTAAAAAAATTGATATCCAAACCAATCTGAACTAGAAATCAAAGATGTAGATAACTTCAAATTGATTATTCATTAGAAGAACGGTGAAAGAAAAATACAATAAAGAGTGGTAAACAGGATTGAAGAACACATAGCTACAAATTTGCAGGATTCAGAATCTCGTTTGTGATCTATATTATGATGTATAGGAAAACTGTTATTGCAATCGGCTCTCTCCCAAAAAATTCAGAAGCCCTTTCTCAGTCTTTAGAAACTACATTTATACATTTTCATTAAAATTTCTCGTTGGTGACTAACCAACTTCCTAATATTACGGTTACATGTAAAAATAATGTCAACCATTCACATTTTCTTTCTAATTTCTAATGATAAAAAACATTTAAAAAAGAAAATTTTAAGCTTGCGTTGACGAGCTTCCTTTTTCCGCTTCAATACACTGAATACACTTTCCCAGAAATTTCACAAAAGTCCTGGGAGCATCTGGTATCTCATTTGCTTCGAATAAGAAAAATCTTTTCTGCAATTCAGGCAAACGACTTTCTATCATCTTTTCTGTGAATTTAATAGTTTTCAACTTTAGATTCGGCGTTACCATCAATTTGTTGATCTCTGTGATATTGATTAATTTAATTCTTGAGATCCCTGTCTTCATTTCCTCCAACTCTTCTTTGAATCTTAGCTGGTGCTTGGCAATATTAATCTCACCTAATAATCAGGAACAATCATCTGTTACGATATTCAATGAAACTCTTTCTATGAGATCACAAATTCCCTGGCAATCATCATTAACTTCTCTGGTTATTCTTTTATATTCGGCCAAGTTTGCTTCCCACACTTTTAATATTATGTCCCCTTTAACCTATTCAGGAATATATAATTTCTTAATCTTTCCAGCTTCCTCCCTTGATGAAAAGGCCACTGCCTTTTGAAAAGTCGTTCTAGCTGTTTTCGCCTCCCTTTCCTTCTGGAAAACATTTTCCAAAGACCTATTAGTTTCTTGAAAATAATTCTGGATTACTTCCAGATTCAAAAACACTTTCTGTTGTTCTTGCTCTATTTTCAAATATATCTCCAATGCTTGTGTTCTGAAATTTTCAAGTTCTACTACTTGATTAGTAATAGAAATAATTTTATCCTGCAAATGTTTATTTTCTTCTCTCAGCTTTCGGACCTGTTCCTGTGTGACCTGTATTATATTCTTTGCCTCCTCCAAATATTTATTCATTTTCTGAATTTATTGCATATACTTTAGTCTAGCTTGTTCTAGACCCTTCTGTATTCCCCAACTGATATTTCTCTCAGTTTCTTTTAATTTGTCTTGCAATTGAATTATGGTTTGATCTTTTTTCTCAAGCATAGTTGTTAAATTGCCAACGGAATACATATTTGCTGATGCTATAGCACCCATTGTACCTTCTAAATCTGTTGCAAATTCTCCATCTTTGATTTTCTTGCCATCTATAATAACCCTATGCTTTTTAATCATTCTCTCTCCCCTTGGATGAATTTCCTGTTTCAAGACTGCTCTTCACTTTTTACTGAAAAAGTAATCTAATGGGGGAATTTCATCTCTTGAAATCGGCTCTAGATCACTGACATATAAAACTCCTTCATGTGGGGTTCCAAACGTTGATTGTAATGGAGTTAAGGAGGTGATAGGACTACCCGGCTCTGTTTATGCTGTCCCTCCTATCTTTTCTAGAATATCATTAATGTTTTCTGGAGTTGTTTCCAGTCATTTTCCTTTCTCTGTCTCTGATTCTTTTATTTGAGAACCCCTTTTGTTTTGGGGAGGCATCTCAGAATCCTTCACCTTGTCTTTGGTAATTTTTTTGTCTTGTGTATTAGTTTCAAACCCTGGAGGAGGCTCTTCCTGTTCTGGAGGTGAGGTCGAAAATTCACCCTACAAACTCTTTGGTAGGCAACTTCTCCTATGGATCTGAAAAGATACAAACCCGGTCTGTGAGTCAGGTGGCATGGCCTGTACTCTGCTCAACACTTCTTCATAATATTTAACATCTTTAAATATATCATCATAAATAGATATTTCATGTTCATACGCCTTAAGATTGCAATGTGTATAATGCCTACTTATTACTTGATAGGGGTCATGTTTCCTATGCTCAATATCTACTAACTTCACTTCTTCCAATCACTCATCCTCTACCTTAGAATGGCCTATATTTGATAAAGAAAATTTCCCAATATAAATAGGGAAAGATGGCCATGACTTTTTCTAAGTTGCTTTTGATTCTAATCCAACACCGCCCTTTACTATCTGATGGGACACCTCCCTGCACACCAATTTGTCTGGTAGGAATTTAGGGAGTGCATGAGGGGGAATGGAACAACCATAAACCCTAATGTAGGAAAAAATTTCCTCAATAAACCAGTCGGCAACTGCTTTAAGATTTTCTGTGATTGCATGAGAAATGTGAGGGGGTTCGCATCCAAAAAATATTTTTTGCATAGGAATTATAACAAAATGACAAACCTCATAAAATACATTTTTAGCATTTTCTTCCCAAAGGGATGAGTGATATTTATGAATGGGTTCTGGACAGGAAATGTTCCAACTCCAATTCATTAATGGAAAGGGAGTCACAAAATAGATTGCATCCATAATGTATGCAGACATATAAAAATCTACTGGTTGTCCCTTTGATTTTTTTGTTTTATAGTTTAAGACTTCTTGCGTTAGATTATCTAACAAAATCTTATGCCAATTAAAACTATTTCCTTCTGAAGTTTCCTCTAAAAAGGGCACCCAATCTACATGAAAATGATAGGGATCTTTTCTCCCGAAAAGTCTACATAGCATAATGGCTACATATACCATGTATTCATTTAGAGATGTTGTAGCATAAATCCCATGGGCATCAGCTCTAAATTTTGTTGGGCACCTCACCCATCCTTTAATCATATCGGGATATGTCTCAATACATTCTTTTCTCTGAAACTTTTCTAAAAATTCAGCATTAAAAATATGTTTAGGATTTGGAGATAGTTTATACATTACTTGTATGTGTTCAGGCCTGAATGAGCTAACGATAGCTCCTTGGTCATTTAAAATGCTCCTTGTTGGGATATCGACCTTATCCAGAGCCCAGCTGATCATATCATTGTATGCCACGAGCCGCGAGTGTGCAACGATCTTATGAAGCTCAGACTCAACTATATCTCGGCAATGATTTTCAGAATCAAGATGAGCATTCTTAAGCTCATACTCCAGCAATTATGAGATTTGGGTCCAAGATTTGATGGAGTCTATAGCGTGTGGAGTAGTATCAGAGATAATGTTTCCGTCCTGTGTGTCTTCATTTTTCTTCGGTGCCTTTTTAGGTGCCATGGCTCTGCGTTTACTTGAAAACCTGTCATAGAAAATGGATGAACAAGCTCAGCTTAAAATGAAAATACAGACATTTGAAAGTTCATTTTGAATACATTTAAAAATGATATGATTGACACAGCTGTTACGAATTTAGGGCTTTTAATGCGGGAGATATTTTTCCAAGATATGCATTTAATGTCCGTATTTAGGCGCCTCCGAGTTTTTAAAGAAAATGAGACATTTACTTAATCAGAAATCGAAACATAAATGAACACTTAAAGAAATATTACCGTTAATCATGTTTTGAAAACAAAAGTTCAATTAATGTTAATCATAGATTAAAGCTAAAAACTTTGCTTTTCGGGGTTTCGAAAATATTGATGTTGAGAAGTATGTCGTCGATGGAAAAATGATCCCCAAAATCGCGAAATCGCGACGACTCATTTTTTTTTTTTTAAATAGGACTTAACTCCTTTTAATCAATTAACTAATCATGATTAAGGCCAAAAACAGAATTAGTCTGATTTAACGTGAACTGTGGATCGGGGTTTCGTAAATCGAGATTTCGGGAAACATGATGACAGGAGATATGACCTTACTAAACCGCGAATCCTAAAATCGCGACGTGATTATCTTAACTCTTAAACTTTATTATAAGAGAATTAATTAATTCGTGTTTTAATTAAGATTTAAACGCATCGGGAAATCGGGGATCAGGATTTTGCGATTCGATTTGCATCGAAAAATTTGTTTGTAGAAAACCCCGAATCCCGAAAATTCTTTAAAGCTTAATTTTAAACTTGTTAATTTTAAAATATAACACGTTTTAAATCATTTTCAAATAAAAAGCGTCAGGAGTCTTATAATTTTTTGTAAACCTTTTTCCCTTTTATTATCTGAAAATTTAAAAAAATTTGAAAAAGGTATTGTGTATTTTGAATTGATACAAAAATCGTGCTTTATGAAAGCCGACCTGAAAAAGAAAAACGTAAAGCCTTAGGGGTAAAAAAAATTAAGATCTATTTCAACATAGGCTCCAACTAGGGACCTCGTCTCCTTGTGGGATGAGGAGAACATGTAGACTTAGTGCCTTCATTGGGTAAATGGGGTCAGGGTTTTTATCTCTGCTGAAACTGCTAAAGGAGAGGAAAAAGAGATTTCATTTCCACTTCTGAAAATCTTTTCAAAATTTCTTATTTGTTTTAAACTCAGTTGTAGTCTTCTTCATAATATTCTCCTTCTTGTCTGAAAATAAGTTAGTATTAAGCTGATTAAAACAATCTTAGGAAACTCAACAGATTTGTGACCTTTGGCTTGCCTCAAACGAAACAAAACTTATATATATAAATTGGGGGAGCTTTGTCTTGACTTAAGATGAAAATCTGGTTTCAAAAAAAATGATAACTAGAATAGAGTGATAGATAAGTATGACAAACTTACAAATACCTCAGATATTGCTTCACTGCCAACGGGCCTGTTCAGTACCCTGGTGAAGTTATCTGTCCCTTTTTTTTTTTTTTTTTTTTACTGAATTTCCTTTCACCGCTTCAATCGCTAATTATATATTTATATCAGATATTGCTTCACTGCTAGTGAGCCTGTTCAATACCCCGGTGAAGTTATCTGTTTCTTTTATATTAGACGAGGGCAATCATTTAAATGAATTTCCTTTCATCGTCTTTGGGACTAGATGGGGGCAATCAAAATATGAATTTTCTTTCACCATCTGTCTTATATTTAGCTTATGGATACGAAGCAGGGGAAATTAGTGATACTTAAAATATCAGGGGTGGTTATCTGTGTAAAAATTTACATTAGAAGTTTGTCATCCTGTTTTGATTACTCTAGACCAATCTTTTCTCAACTTTCAAAACACCTTAGGCTGCAGAGAAAAAGGGGAAGATTGTTTTCAGGGGTTTTCTTTTGAGCAAGCTTAGATCCTCAGACAAACTATTAAGAAACCTAAGAGAGTCAGAACCAACCTAAGTACAACCACTTTTAGTCAGAGAATAAGAAATATGAGGACCGGTCTTACTGATTTAAAACTATTTTTCGACTTCAAGAGTCAAGAAAAAATCTCTCCTACCTCTATGGGAAACTCGAAAAGCATAAGATAGAACCGAAAGTATAAAGGAGACGTTCAACAAAATGTAAGTCAGAAAACACAGGTTGTAAATTAAAAAATAACCCATTGGACTCTTCTCTTAAAGATTTTTACTTTGATTGTCTTTAAACTTGTTCTAAGTGAAACCCTTCAAGTGAAAGTATTGAAAAACGCTTTCAATTTACCTATCAACTTATGGGGTAAGCAACGCAATTTTTTTTTTAAATCTATTAAAGTACTATCTATCACCTATTTTTTGGCAAATTAAGCCTCTGAGTTTCAAGCTGTCTGTTTGAATCCTGAAATCAAAAAAATCTCAAAAATATCAGTTTTTGGTATAAAAACTTAACCGATTTTATTTTATTTTTATTTATTTACAAGAAGAGAATAGTCTTTCTAAAGAAAATTATGAAAAAATAAAAACCAAAAACGGTATATACAATGAAAATTTATGGAAATTAATTATTCCATATAATGCTTTAAAAACGCCCATTGACAAGGGCATTCGGGATTTTACCATCCAAATTTTCAAGCAGAAATGAATTCTTTCCTTCAGGAGATGCTATCTTAAATGGTCCGAACCAAATATGATCGAATTTACCATTTTTTCCCGAATCCTCTTTTCGAGCATCCCATCTCAGAACCAGATCCCTGGAGAGAAAATTCATGTCCTTGGCTTTAAGATCAAATAATACCTTCATGTCATCCTAGTACTTCTGCTACTTTTCATCTACTACTACCTTGTGCTGTTGAACTTCAATCAGTTGGTTTATCCTCCTTGTGAGAGGATTCGATTCTTCCTTCTCATCTTGCCATAGTTTCATTACATGAAGTGCTAGGTTTATAGGCAACACTACATCTGTCTCATATACCATTTGAAAGGGAGAAGTACCAATAGACTTTTTTGTGCCTATCCGATTTTCCCACAGAGCGTATTTTAAATGAAAATGCCAAGACTTTTTATTTTCGTTTAATACTTTCTTGATTATACTGACTAAGCTCTTGTTTGAAGATTCTGCGAGACCATTTCCCTGAGGATAGTATGTTGTGGAATGGACCAACACAATATTATATTTCTGACAAAAGCTGACCATTTCCATAGACTTAAAAGCATGTGCATTATCTGTAACTATTTTTCTGTGACAGTCGAACCTAGACAAGATATTTTCTTCTAAGAAGTCTATAACCAACGAATCAGTAGCCTTTCTTGTTGGGATAGCTTCCACCCATTTGGTGAAGTAGTCTGTAGCGGTCAAGATCCATCTATGTTGAGAACTGGAATGAGGATTTATTTCACCAATGAAATCTAGTCCCCATTGCTGAAAAGGAGCTTCTGTCTTGACTGGGACTAATGGCATCGCTGGGAGTTTATGTTTTCCTGCAAAAAATTGGCAAGGGATGCAAGCTCGTACCTTATCATTTACATCTGGGAAAAGTTTGGCCCAGTAATAACCAGTAGTCAGGATTTTATATGTCGTAGCCCTCAAGGCGTGGTGTCCTCCACATAATCCTTCGTGAAATTGACCTATAACTTCCTCTGTTTCCGACTCGACCAGACAGACTAAGAGGAAACAAAGCAGGTCTTTCCAATATAATCGTTTTTCAGAAATAAAATATTTGATTGCATGTAGCTTTAACGTTCTAGCTTTGGATGGAGACAAGTCAGTTGGACATTTCAATGTCAGTAAGTATGTTACTATGTTCTTGTACCAATTTGATGACATGAATTTCTCCTCGATTCTGTTTTCAGCTATTTTGTCCTCAAGTTCATTCACGTCTACCCATTCTTCCTCCTCCTGAGAGATGTTTATCCCAAGAGCTCTGAAATTGGATTCAGCTAAAAGTTTAGCTAAGCCTTGCCCCTTTACCAATTTTGTCGGTTTAACCTCCAAGTCGAACTCTTGAATTTTGGCCAGCCATCTTCCTCTTTTTCCATCACTGTCTTCCTAAACCAAAATATCTTTTACAGAACTAGTGGGTACATATGCAATCACCTTAGAATGTAAAACATAAGTTCTGAAAGATTTCAATGCTTTTACCATAGCATATGCTTGCTTCTCCATTATATTATATTTGAGTTCAGCATCTCGGAGAATTTTTCTAAAGAAGGCTATCGGTTGTTCGAAACCTTCTTCGTTCTTATGAAGGAGTACGGAAGCGAGTGTGTGTTCATAGGCAAATGAAAAAATCAGAAAATCTTTAAGATAATCGAGGCTCGCTAGTACCGGTGCCTCACTTATAACTTTTTTGATATGGGAAAAGGATTCTTTAGCTTCTGCGGTCCATTTTACTTCATTGTTCTTCCAGAGCATATATGTAATCAATTTTACAATTTCAGCGAAATTAGGAATAAATCTTCTCAAAAAAATTATTTTTCCTAAGAATGATTGAATTTCTTTCACATTCCTAGGAATTTCTATTGTATCTATAGCTTCTACTCTTTTAGGGTCAATTCTAATTCCATATCGAGATACAATGTGACCCAACATCTTGCCTTCTTGGATATCAAAATGAGACTTCTTAGGATTTAGGGATAGACCAAACCTGCGGCATTTTTCAAACGTCTGTTTGAGGTCAATCAGATGGTCTTCATCCGATTTAGAAAAAACAATAAGGTCATCCAAATAGATGACTACAAATTTGTCCCGTTCACCAACAAAAGCAATATCCATTGCACGTTGAAAAGTAGCACCTGCATTCATCAATCCAAACAGCATTTTATTGTACATAAATGTGCCCCAAGGAGTGGTAAAGGTGGTTTTTTCTTTATCGAGATCACTGACGACAATTTGATTGTAACCTGAAAATCCATCAATAATTGACATCCTATTAGCTCCTACTACTTTTTCTAGAACATGGTCCATTTTAGGTAGGGGATAATTATCTTTAAGAGAAGATTTATTAAGGTTTCTGAAATCGACGCACAGTCTAATTTCCCCGTTTTTCTTTCTAACCGGGACCAGATTGGCTACCCAATCAGAATATCTCAGGGGTACAATTATATTAGCATCAAGGAGTTTTTTGACTTCTCGCTCGATAATAGGTAATAAAATGGGGTTAATTTGTCGGAGTTTTTTCTTAAAAGGTTTGACACCAGGTTTGAGAGGTATCTTATGTTCGATCACAGAAGTGTCATAAGTTTTTAGATCTTCATACAACCATGCGAAAACGTCTTTGTATTTTCTTAACAACTCCGTGTGCTTATTTTTGTTTTCTGTAGATAGATATTTGGATAGTTTTACCATTCGGGGATTTTATTTAGTTCCTATATTACAATCTTCAACCTCCTCTGGTTGGGGTTGTAGGGTGGTTTTTGATGGTATATCATCTTGATTAAAAAGTCTTTCCAAGGGAATTAGACCCTTGGGAATCTGATTGTTCTTGAGAACGAGCATTCGGTGATTTGCAATTTTATCATGAAACTCTTTAGAATCCTCCCCCTCCTGCATGATCCAAATGGGATCATTTTGATTTTCTTGATCAATATGTGTTTCTACAAATTCATCTAATGATTCAAGAAACTTTTGAAGTTGCTCATCATCCTCAAAGACCTCACAATGATGTATGTTATTTGGTATCAAAGGGCGATGTCTCATTTTTATGTGATACTTTAATTTAAAAGTAGTTGGGGGTGTGAAAGTTGATGCAGCTTTGGCTAGGGCGTCAGCCTGTTGATTTTTGGATCTTGGGACGAAATGAAAATTCACGTATGAGAAGAAGTTCTCGACTAAATCCCAGACACAATTCTTATAGGACCGTAATCTAGGATGTTTGGCTTGATACTGTCGATTCACCTGTTTTATAATTAACTCGGCATCACCAAAGACTTCGAGTTTCTTAATTTTCATCCTCCTGGCAGCTTCTAATCCTAGCACCAAAGCTTCATACTCGCATACATTGTTTGTACAATCGACATTCCACTGAAGTCTATATGAAAAAGGAATTGCAAATTGATCATCGGGAGCCACAAGAATTTCTCCTGCTCCGGCTCCAAGGAAAGATGAGGCACCATCAAAATACATTTTCCATACACCAGTGCTATATACATTTTTTCTCTATTTCTTTTTTTTCAATTTCTTCTTCTATACATTTATCATCTACATCTACTTCAAAATCATCATCAATAGATAATATACAATTTCCTAAGTCTTCTTCGGCAATATAAACTGGATGATTGTTTGGGTTGTGTGGATCACCTACGGTAAATACCAACCTAGTCTCTCTGTAAAGACGAGTGTATTGTCCTCTGAAAACTAGAATTGTAGCGTATGTCATATCCAGTTGGAGAGATCCTCCAAGATTGGCACCCCATGATCTAGATAATAGCATAACATACTTTGGGGGAATGTCAGCGACCACTACATCCATAAGAATACTTTTAGCAGGTATCTGTGCCAAACCTACCACTAGGTATTTAATCATACCTATACATTTGACTTTCCTCGAATCAAAAGAATATAAGTCACCATAGGGCCTTGTGATTTCAAGACCAAGTTTTTCCATTATTTCCTTTGGCATCACATTGTGGGAAGCTACGGAATCGAACATACAGTTATGGAGAAGGTGGTCAAACAGGGTTAACATAATATAAAATAGGGCCACAGTGTCTCTTGCACCTTCGAAGTGTGGACCAAAGACTATGTTTGGTTTGTCGTCTTCTAAGTTGATGACGTCGGCCTGGCTTTCGTCTTCGAAAAAGTTAATCATCTTAGCGATTTGTTTTCTATATATGGGATTTTTAGCTAATTCAACAAGGGGAATAGGAATTTTGATTTTATTTATTTTGTTTTCCAAATTAAAATTTCCTAGGGCCTTGTCGCTTTCGATGTTCAGGGTTTCCATTCCTTTCTTTTCATCTTTTCGTTGTGATGTGGACTTGTTTTCATTTATAGGATCTTGTGTCTTCACAGGGAGTATTTCTACTGATCTTGACTAGACAGGTTGCGTATCAGCTGTTTTATTTTTTGCAGGTTGTTTATTAGAAACTTTTGGAGTTGCCTCATCAATTTCGCCTCTTGACAAAATCTTTTTTGTCGGAACATTTGGGAGACTTTTGTTCCTCAGTCTTAAATTATATTTTCCTTGAATTTAAGCTATGATATCATCTGCGATATCTTGATATGTGAAATCTTCAGACATATTATTGTTAACATGATCTTCCGATGTAGTTTCTTTATTTAAAGATGCTTCGTAATCTTGTCTCGATAAGTAAGGTGATATATTATCATCGCCAAGTTTATTAATATCTTCATCGATTTCTTCAAAATCTCCTAAATCTTCCTCTCCAACGAAGTTTTCACTTTTGAAAGGTGCTGGAATTTTTTGATATTCATTTTTAATTATCTTTTGTGATCCCTGGGGATCAAGATTTCTTCTAAAAATGTTTCTGGGGAAATTATCTCTTTTCGATTTCTCTAGTTCCATTTTTGAGATCTTGTTTGAAAGTTCTCTAATAACCCTAGCCATTTTGTCTATTCTATCTACCGAGGATTTCCCAGATCCTGAAGGTTTGCCTTGTTCTTTGAATTTCCTATTTTCTTTGTTTCCAGTTTCGGTCTTTGCTTTTAATTTCCCTGATGCCATCATATTTGATTCAATTTCAAGCGCATCTTCCTGCATTATCGTGAGGTCTGTTGATCTCCTTTCTCTCAATAATAAAGCGAAGTTGGGATCAAAAGCACCAACGAAAGTGACTTTTGCTGTGGGTTGTGAAGGTTTAACCTCAACTGGGATTTTATTATAAAACATATTAAACCTTTGCGTGAATTCTAGAACTGTTTCATAATTTTTCTTTTTAAGGGCTCTGAATTCGGTCAAGTAGTAGAGGTGGTCCTTCCTCTCTCCCCACTGTCTAATAAAAGCGCTTTCAAGTTCTTCATAAGATCTTAAATATCCAGCTGCTAAGGATCGAAACCAGGTCCTCACCTGTCCTTCGAAAGTTTGAACGAGGAGTCTAGAATAGACATCTTCGTGTTCTATTCCAAGGATGTCAGCAAATTGATCATAAAAGTTTATATGTTCTTGGGAAGTCATATATCCTTCTCCTGTAAATTTCGGAAGTCTTTTCATATAATTCTCGGGGAGATCACAAAGAGGAGCAGGAAGAAAAAGTGGGGCATATCTAGCAGCTACTTTAGCGAAGATTCCAGGAAGCGGTACTTGACCACCTCCAGCTCCAGCACCTCCTTGTGCAGCCATGGTTAGATTTGAGGCTGAAGTTCGGAATGTGTGAGGAGAAGATTCCTGAAAATCTGGGGAAGAAACTTCAGGAAATGAGAACGTATCGTATGAGAGGGGAAGTGAAAGTGATCTTTCAAGATTTTTTGAAACGTTTAACTGTGCAAAGTCAGGCTGACATATAGTATATGTGGGTAAAAAGATTTGTTTAAGTGATTTTTGTGATTTTAAAATCTTTTCTGGATCGGAGACTGGCGAGGTCTGCTTGCTGTCCGGGTTTTTTCTGGTGTTCTTTCGGCTAATATCCAGTTTAGTTAATGTGGAGTCGCCAAGTGAAAAATATTTAAATCCTTAGAAGGTTTTCTAACTTTGTTCACTATCAAAAACAGAAAATGTCAATGTCGTTCTTCCCAGGGAAAAAATTTTGTTTCCTCACACCCCGGCAACGGCGCCAAAAAGATGTTGTTCCTGATTTTATACTTTAAGGCTATAAAGTATACCGTCAAGGCATCCATAAATGTTTAAAGGAATAATTTGAGAATAAGAGTTTAAAAGAAGGGTAAAGCAGAATCGGTTTCTCAACTGTCTCTGTCTTTCTTCTCGTTGTTCTTGGATGTTAATGTCTCTCTCAATAGAATCCCATGAACATTCTAATTCAACCCGATTAGTTGTTGTTTGTAAGATAGTATTAAATAAATTCAAGGCAATACTGGTTTGATCTTGAAGGCCAGGTTCAATGTTGGGTTGTCTGCTACTTGGAACAGTCATGGAGGATAAAACTTTATTTATTTGTAAAAGGATTTTAATCAAATGTTACTTCAAACTTTCTAGAGATGAGAATATGAAGAAAACAATTTTGAAATTCAAAACACTAACATAAATACATTCGAGGTCGTTTCCTGGATTTTTAACAATTTGAGAATCATAAAATAACAAATAAACACTACAGAAAAATATGAGGCTTTAATCAAGAAAGAATCTCATATTTCGACGGATAATAATGAAAGAGAACAAGGTTTCTAATGAAAGCTAAGTATTAAGGTTCAAATGATTTACAGGTCTTAAAATCACTGATAGAAATTTCAGAGAAAAAACTGTAAAAAAATTGATATCCAAACCAATCTGAACTAGAAATCAAAGATGTAGATAACTTCAAATTGATTATTCATTAGAAGAACATTGAAAGAAAAATGCAATAAAGAGTGGTAAACAGGGTTGAAGAACACATAGCTACAAATTTGCAGGATTCAAAATCTCGTTTGTGATCTATATTATGATGTATAAGAAAACTGTTATTACAATCGGCTCTCTCCCAAAAAAAATTGAAGCCCTTTCTCAGTCTTTAGAAACTACATTTATACATTTTCATTAAAATTTCTCGTTGGTGACTAACCAACTTCCTAATATTACGGTTACATGTAAAAATAATGTCAACCGTTCACATTCTCTTTCTAATTTCTAATGATAAAAAACATTTAAAAAATAAAATTTTAAGCTTGCGTTGATGAGCGTCCATTTTCCGCTTCAATACACTGAATACACTTTCCCAAAAATTTCACAAAATTCCTGGGAGCATCTGGTATCTCATGTAATTCAAATAAGAAAAAACTTTTTTGCAATTCAGGCAAACGACTTTCTATGATCTTTTCTGTGAATTTAATAGTTTTCAACTTTAGATTCGGCATTACCATCAATTTGTAGATCTCTGTGATATTGATTAATTTAATTCTTGAGATCTCTGTCTTCATTTCCTCCAAATATTCTTTGAATCTTAGCTGGTGCTTGACAATATTAATCACCTAATAATCCAGGACAAACATCTGTTCCGATATTCAATGAAACTCTTTCCATGAGATCAAAAATTCCTTGGCAATCATCATTAACTTCTCTGGTTATTCTTTTATATTCAGCCAGGTTTGCTTCCCACACTTTTAATATTATGTCCCTTTTAACCTGTTCAGGAATAGATAATTTCTTAATCTTTCTAGCTTCCTTCTTTGATGAGAAGGCCACTGCCTTTTGAAAACTCGTTCTAGCTGCTTTCGCCTCCCTTTCCTTTTGGAAAACATTTTCCAAAGACCTATTAGTTTCTTGAAAATAATTCTGGATTACTTCCAGATTCAAAAACACTTTATGTTATTCTTGCTCTATTTTCAAATATATCTCCAATGCTTGTGTTCTGAAATTTTCAAGTTCTAACTCTGTTGCAAATTCTCCATCTTTGAGTTTCTTGCCATCTATAATAACCCTATGCTTTTTAATCATTCCCTCTCCCCTTGGATGAATTTCCTGTTTCAAGACTGCTCTTCACTTTTTACTGAAAAAGTAATCTAATGGGGGAATTTCATCTCTTGAAATCGGCTCTAGATCACTGACATATAAAACTCCTTCATGTGGGGTTCCAAAAGTTGACTGTAATGGAGTTAAGGAGGTGATAGGACTACCCATCTCTGTTGATGTTGTTCCTCCTATCTTTTCTGGAATATCATTAAGATTTTCTGGATTTGTTTCCAGTCCTTTTCCTTTCTCTGTCTCTGATTCTTTTATTTGAGAATCCCCTGTGTTTTGAGGAGGCATCTCAGAATCCTTCACCTTGTCTTTGGTATTTGTTTTGTCTTGTGTATTAGTTTCAAACCTTGGAGGGGGCTCTTCCTGTTCTGGAGGTGAGGTCAAAACTTCACCCTACAAACTCTTTGGTAGGCAACTTCGCCTATGGCTCTAAAAAGATGCAAACCCGATCTGTGAGTCAGGTGGCATGGCCTGTACTCTGCTCAACACTTCTTCATAAGATTTAACATCTTTAAATATATCATCATAAATAGATATTTCATGTTCATACGCCTTAAGATTGCAATGTGTATAATGCCTACTTATTACTTGATAGGGGTCATATTTCCTATGCTCAATATCTACTAACTTCACTTCTTCCAATGACTCAGCCTCTACCTTAGAATGGCCTATATTTGATAAAGAAAATTTCCCAATATAAACAGGGAAAGATGGCCATGACTTTTTCTGAGCTGCTTTTAATTCTAATCCAACACTACCCTTTACTATATGATGGGCCACCTCCCTGCACACCAATCTGTCTGGTAGGAATTTAGGGAGTGCATGAGGGGGAATGGAACAACCATAAACCCTAATGTAGGAAAAAATTTCCTCAATAAACCAGTCGGCAACTGCTTTAAGATTTTCTGTGATTGCATCAGAAATGCAAGGGGGTTCGCATCCAAAAAATATTTTGTGCATAGGAATTATAACAAAATGACAAACCTCATAAAATGCATTTTTAGCATTTTCTTCCCAAAGGACCGAGTGATATTTATGAATGGGTTCTAGACAGGAAATGTTCCAACTCTAATTCATTAATGGAAAGGGAGTCACAAAACAGATTGCATCCATAATGTATGCAGACATATAAAAATCTATTGGTTGTCCCTTTAATTTTGTTGTTTTGTAGTTTAAGACTTCTTGCGTTAGATTATTTGACAAAATATTATGCCAATTAAAACTATTTCCTTCTAAATCTTCCTCTAAAAAGGGCACCCAATCTGCATGAAAATGACAGGGATCTTTTCTCCCTAAAAGTCTACATAGCATAATGGCTACATATACCATGTATTCATTTAGGGATGTTGTAGCATAAATCCCATGGGCATCAGCTCTAAACTTTGTTGGACACCTCACCCATCCTTTAATCATATCAGGATATGTCTGGTCTACCTCAATACATTTTTTTCTCTGAAACTCTGCTAAAAATTCAGCCTTAAAAGTATGTTTAGGATTTGGCGACAGTTTATACATTACTTGTATGTGTTGAGGCCTGAATGAGCCGACGATAGCTCCTTGGTCGTTTAAAATTCTCCTTGTTGGGATATCGACCTTATCTAGAGTCCAGTTGATCATATCAATGTATGCCATGAGCTGCAGACGCGCAACGATCTTATGAAGCTCAGACTCAGCTATATCTCGACAATGATTTTTGGAATCAGGATGAGCATTCTTAAGCGCATACTCCAGCAATTCTGAGACTTGGGTCCCAGATTTGATGGAGTCTATAGCGTGTGGATTAGTATCAGAGATAATATTTCCATCCTGTGTGTCTTCATTTTTCTTCGGTGCCTTTTTAGCTACCATGGCTCTGCGTTTACTTGAAAACTTATCACAGAAAATGGATAAATGAGCTCAGCTTAAAATGAAAATAAAGACATTTGAAAGTTCATTTTGAATACATTTAAAAATGATATGATTGACACATCTGTTACGAATTTAGGGATTTTAATGCGGGAGATATTTTTCCTAGATATGCATTTAATGTCTGTATTTAGGCGCCTCCAAGTTTTTAAAGAAAACGAGACATTTACTTAATCAGAAATCGAAACATAAATGAACACTTAAAGAAAGATTACCGTTAATCCCGTTTTGAAAACAAAGTTCAATTAATGTTAATCATAGATTAAAGCTAAAAACTTTGCTTTTCGGGGTTTCAGAAATCTTGATGTTGAGAGGTATTTCATCGATGGAAAAACGATCCCCGAAATCATGAAATCCCGATGGCTCGTTTTTTTTTTTTTTAAATAGGAATTAACTCCTTTTAATCAATTAACTAATCATGATTAAGGCCAAAAACAGAATTAGTCTGATTTAACGTGAACTGTGGATCGAGGTTTCGTAAATCGGGATTTCGGGAAACATGATGACAGGAGATATGACCTTACTGAACCACAAATCCCGAAATCCTGACGTGATTATCTTAACCCTTAAACTTTCTTATAAGAGAATTAATTAATTCATGTTTTAATTAAGATTTAAACGCATCGGGAAATCGGGGATCGGGATTTCGCGATTCAATTTGCATCGAAAACTTTGTTTGTAGCAAACCCCGAATCCCAAAAATTCTTTAAAGCTTAATTTTAAACTTGTTAATTTTAAAATATAACACGTTTTAAATAATTTTCAAATAAAAAGCGTCGGGAGTCTTATAATTTTTTGTAAACCTTTTTCACTTTTATTATCTGAAAAATTAATTTTTTTTGAAAAAGGTATCATGTATTTTGAATTGATACGAAAATCGTTCTTTATGAAAGCCGACCTGAAAAAGAAAAAATCAAAGCCTTAGGGGTAAAAAAAATTAATATATGTTTCAACAGTGGACATGATATACATTGTTGAGTTCTAG
The DNA here is from genome assembly GCA_009831015.1 of Picea engelmannii. Classification (NCBI taxonomy): domain Eukaryota; kingdom Viridiplantae; phylum Streptophyta; class Pinopsida; order Pinales; family Pinaceae; genus Picea; species Picea engelmannii. Next base: position 764,078 of record ML776808.1, read on the forward strand.
GAAGACAAGCTGGGAATCTAATAAAACACTATGGTGACGAATGTGTCAGTGACTGGCCTCGGTGAGGAGACCAATGACAGCAGTGTATTCTGCTTGGTTGTTGGTTTTTGAGCCCAAACATATGTTGTTGGAGTGGAGTATTTCATGTGAGGGGGTATAGAGGGCTCAAGAGGCCAAAGAAAGATTTTGTGTCCAACGACTAGCACCATAAGCGTAATCAATGTGGTAGGCTAATGGAGGATGCATTTGTCAATAACACATATGGTATATCAGACATGAGGAGTGGTGGAAAAAATGAAGATTAAAAACTCTACAAATGTGTACAAAGAAAAAGACGAAGGTAGAATGGCTACGCTCAGGCATAAAACTTCTTTAAGTACAACCCCTTAACGATTTATTTGAGAGGGTAGCCTTCTGGAGAGGACAGGATGTATGCGCCTTTAGTGTGGCAGTTTTGAACAATGTAGGGTCCATGCCATAATGATTCGAATTTTCCATGGCTGAGAGTATCGTGGGAGATATCATAGGCTAGGACGAGATCTCCTTTGTTAAATGAACAAAGATTGACATGGTGGTCAAAGGTGTCTTTGGACCATTTTTTAGCTACCTCGTTGTTCTGTAATGAAGATCGACGATCTTCATCCAGTTACTCTAAGGTCATCAAATGCTTCTTCATTGGAGCAGTGTCAGGTAATAGCTCGATGGCAGTGCATAATGTAGGGATTTCTCACTCAATAGGGAGGGTGGCTTCGATCCCATGGATGAGGTGGAATGGTATAAAAATGGTAGAAGTTTTGATTGTCATACAATAAGCCCATAATGTTGAAAAAAACATATGATGTAAGTTGGTCTTATGTTTGTTGACGATACGTTTTAGCATGGTTTTGAGGACTTTTTTGACAACTTTGACCTGTCCGTTGGAATGAGGGTAGTATGGGGAGGTAAACTTGTGGGAGAAGCCTAACTTTGAGGAGAGTTATGTGAAGATATCATTCTCAAAGTGTTTACCATGATCAGATGCTAAGTGTAGTGGGATTTTGAATTGGGTAATGGCATGATTGAAGATGAAACATGTTGTTGTGTCAGCGGTATTGTTGAAGGTGGGCATGGATTTGGCCCATTTGGTAAATTAATCCACTACCATGACGATGTACTTGTGTCCACTACTAGATGGAGGATTGCAAGTCATAAATTCTATGCCCCATTTGAAAAAGGGGTCGACGGTGATGACTGGATGTAGAAGAGCAGGTCGCGCTTGTGCTTTGTTTGCATAGAGTTGCATTTGTTGCATCGCTTGACAGAGTGGATGTAGTCATGAAACAACGTGGGACAGAAGTACCCTGCTCGAATGATTTTTTGGGTGGTGGACATACCCGAGAGGTGGCCACCGCAAGCGCCACTATGGAAATCATTCAATACTCTGTCATCTTCATCGATGGTCAGACATCGGTGAAGAATGGTGTTGACCCCACGTCGGTACAAGATGTATCCGATGAGGAGGTGTCGAGGGGCCTGATGGTGTATGTGTGGACGATCATCTCAAGAGAGGTGAGACCCAAAATTATTTTTATGAAGGTAGACGAGAAGGTCTCCATACCAGGGGTCATCACAGAGGATGAAGAAGAGTTGTTCATTGGGAAAATATGTATTGACGGGTGAAGCTTTAGTATCTGAGGGAAATCCTGTAATGAGTTCATCGAGGACAAGGGATTTATTACTTTTGGGAGTTGATAACTCTAGGTCATATTCCTTAAATATGATGATCCATCGGGAAAAGTTACCATTAATTTTTCGTTGAATAAGAAAGTACTGCATGGGGTTGGAATCTTGTACGACCTTGGTAGTTCGAAGAAAGATGTAGTGTCACAAATTTTGGACTGTAAGGACGACTGCGAGGGAAAGTTTCTCATTATGATTGTATTTCAGGGGTGGTCCTGAAAGATTTTTACTGATGTACTAAATTACATTTTCCCGCCCATCATCCCCTAGTTGGACGAGGACTCCTGCTACTGAGATGACTACGACTGATAATTAGAGGATGTAATCACGATCATAGTCTAGGGGACTAATCAAATGGGAACTGAATAGGGATTATTTCAAATCATCAAAAGTGGTTTTATCATGTGAATCCCATCTAAATGGGATATCATGATGCAGTAAGTGGAGGAAACCATGCACGCGAGTGGCGTAATATGGGACAAAGCGATGTAAAAAGTTAGTGTTTCCTTGTAGGCTCTACAGTTGGTGTAAATTCCTAGGTGGTGGAATTTGTGTGATAGCATGGAACTTGAGGGGGTCCACCGTGATGTCGTGTTGGGAGACAATGAACCCAAGAAGGTGTCTGGTAGTGATTCAAAATACACACTTGTGGGTGTTCAAGCAAATGTTGTATTGGCGACATCATTGAAAAATGATGCGTAAGTCGTCTAAATACTGAATTTGATTCTTTGATCGAGCAATGAGGTTGTCCAAATAAGAGAGGATGATGCGAGCGATATCATGGAAAACATAATCCATGGCCCATTGAAACGTATCACCTGCATTCTTGAGTCCAAAAGGCATGACATGATAAGAAAAATTACCCCATGGGGTAGTAAAGGCGGTTGTATACTGATCTGTCAGATGGATTTGGATTTTATTGTAGCCAAAAAACTCATCCATGAAGGACAAAGCCTCGTGGCTAGCACAATAATCGATAATTTGGTCGATGAAACCGGTTGGAAATATTTCCTTGGGACAAGCATGGTTGAGATCACAAAATTCGGTGCAGACACGAATAGTGCCTTGTTTTTTGTTAAGGGGGATGGGGTCGAAAAACCATGAGGTATAAGCAATGGGGTAAATGAACCCAGCAACGCGTAAATTTTTAATTCCGACTTTGATAGTCACCTCTTTGTATGGGTGAAGGGCGCGTTTCTTTTGACGAACTAGGGCAAAATCTGGCCATTTGTCGATGCAATGTTCAACTATAGAAGGATCAAGGTCGGGCATATTTGTATATGACCAGGAAAAAATATCCCGATATTCCTGAAAGAGAGCTTTGTAAGTTGTGAGATCCTCAGGGAAGAATGTGGCGCCAATGGTGATTTCTTCTACGATTCCCTGTTTGATGGAGATGTTGATTTTGATGGTGGGGGAGATATTGGCCATGTTTCCTTGTTCAAAATCATTTGGGGAAAGGATAGGGTTGTTGAACCAGTTTATATTCCCTGAAGGAATAAAATCCTTAGTTTTGATTGCACATATGGATTCTTGGCTAGGAGGGTCAAAGGATTCCTGTGAGAGAAAAAGATCTCGATGATGGAGCACATTCCATAGGAAATTGCGGGTAGTGGGTTCCTCCAGGATATCTTCGTCATAGTGTAAAATGAGAGAATAAAGGGGATCCAGGGAGGTGACATGGGAAATTGTCCTCAAGTGGAGAAGACATAGAGTATATATCACATACAGGGCACAATCGCTTGCTCGACATAAACCAAATGTCTAGACACTGTGGGTGATAAACTGTGGTAGGGGGGTAATATTTCCTGTGGGAAATGAACCGGAGAATTGGGAGGATTCGGGGGGGTATCCTCAGAAAGTCGATCTATGAACCATGGAGGGGTGGGCAGTGACTCAGGTTCAGGAGAGGTGATTTTGACAATATATAGAGAGGGCAGGACCAGTGGTGAGGTGGTCATATGTGCTTGAATAAGGGTTGAATGACGACCTCGGTATGCCACAATCAAAAGACACCGGTATGTGAAGTGAGAAAGTGAGTCACAGAGAGTGCAAGGGCATATCATCCATTTGGGGACTGACGTAGAGACATAACGAATGTAAGTGACGTGAGTAGAAGAAAGTGGTGGTGGAGAGGGCTCTTGCTTAAAGGTTTTGCATACTATCTCTAGCATCTGGAAAAACTAAGGTAGAACTGGGAAATGATGATTTTAGTGGCCATATTCTGAACAAATGGCATAAGCGAATTTGGTTTGTATCCATTTACTTCCTGTAGTGGAGGATGTTGTAGTAGTACTAGATGTGCTTAGTGAAATGGAGAGCGATGTGGTTGCTCGAGAGAGTTGGATCAGATTGTGCAACTCGGGAAGAGTAGGACATCTATTAGTGGGGTGTACCTCTCTTTCGCATAGTGTGCAAGGAGGTTGAACTCGGGGAGGAAGTGGAGCTGTGGAATCTTTATTCTTTCATCTGCCCCCAGTAATGGCAGTGGTGTTGGAATTTGGGGGTGAGGGTGGTGTAGCCGAAGACTGTACTAGAATCTGCATCAAGATTCCCTCTAGCTAAGGAGGGAGATATGGTTGAGGAACCATTGTGGGTGGGTGTAGATACCATACATGGATGGAAAGAACCATGTTGGGAAGCATAAGTGTCATGGCTACATAAAATTCTTGAACTTCAGGTGGGGGGTAGAAGAAGAGAATTTGAGTAATGGCTTGAGGAGTTGTCTTCCAAACCGTGATTTTTCCCTGGAGGGGGGGGAATTAAGGATAAGCGGTGTAGTAGGGTTCTCAAGGAATTCCTTAGGTAATATTTCTTCAACTAGTGGAACGTCAACGTGTGGAGAGGCCTCAGTGGGAGGGATGGTGTCTCCAATGTCAGTTCTATTAGAAAATACGACACACACTTGTGTTGAAGGGTGTATGAGAGGTGGTTCTCCATGGTATGCCCCCAGCAAGGATGGGTCCTTGAAAATGTCGGGACCCATTTCAATGAGTGAATAAGCATCTGATCTAGTGTGGAAAAGAGGAAATATGTTATCGATGTTGGCGGAGTGGTTAGGCTCATAATATGTAATTTGGTCGATGGTGACGATTTTCCCATTGTGGGGGAATATCATTGTTCGAAACACATAAGAAGTTATTTCCTTCATAGCATACATGTAGATATGTCCAAACAAGATATTTTAATTGAGTGGGGCATCGATAAATTCAATGTCGATGAGGATAGTTTTACTCCCAATTTCGACAGAGAAATTTTGAAAGATCCCTTCAGGGGAGGATGGTCGACCATCACAGGCTCTCAAGGTGATGGTGGATGGTACTAGCTCAGGGGAGCCAAGTTTCTGCCATATAGGTTTGGACATGATTCATGTGGATTCACCTTCATTGATGGTACACCGATGAACCGTGATGTTCTGAATCTTGACTTGTATCTGGAAATCTACTAGAACGGGGAGACGTGGTTCTTCGCTATCTAGATCAAATGTAATGAGTCTAATATCAGTTGGGTTGAATGCCCCCAAGGAGGAAAGTAAGGATTTTCACTGCATTGGAAAGGTTTGGAGGACCTTCAATATAGACATGGATGCAGGAGACTATGCCAAGTCATCGACCAGACAATAATTGTGTGTTTCCCTTGCCTGAGGGTTATTCAAATTTCATTGTAATGGAATGTGAGGGATACGAATGGTAGGTTCACTATAAGGGCATGGAATTATCAACGGTTTTTTGGATGTAGCTGGAGATGCTTCCGAGGTGGTTGGAGTAGATTCAAGGGCACGTTGTATTAACGACCGCACATTTGCAAAAGAATTTCTTCTTCGCTAGTGAGGAGGATATTGCAATCCACTGGATTTCCAGGGTGGATGAGCCCTGGGTTTTGATACTGCCCCATTTGTGGTGGGTCAAGGTGTACCTCATATTGGGTATTCATCACACCTTGGTGTGGAATAGGGTTTTGCAATATGGTCGGGGGTGGTTGTTGCAAGTACTATCGTGGGGCCTGCTAAGGAGTAGGCGGCACTGGAGGACATGGCACGTTCATGGATTCTTTCATATGTTTGAAGTCAAAAATTTGAGAGCAATGGTGAGTATAATGTCCATACTCACCACAAATAGTGCAAGGGAAGTTCTGCATAAGGTTTTTATTGTTGTTATTCCCTTGGCATTTGTTGTTATTGTCCACTTGGGGGTTCTGGTTACCTTGATTTTGGTTTCCCCCAGTAGGTTGGTTTTGTTGGGGGTTATTTCCACCTAGTCTAGTGTTATTATCGTTTCAGTTTTTTTATTTATTCTTGGAATTATTCAATTGATAGCCTAGATTTTTCGTATTCAACTGTTCAAAATTATGAAGTTGTTGAATGGGAGAGGGTTGAACAAAGTTAATGTCAGCATGTGGTTGTCTATGTGGAGGAGCCACAGGCTGTGGGGTACTAGGAAATGGAAAGTACATATTATTTTTTGGCAACGATCCATAGGGCGCATAAGAAGGTGAAGTGATTTCACTAGTTCCCGGGTTATATGTTGAGGTAGAAGGGGAACCTGAACTTGGTTGAGAGGTCGGACACATCATGGGTGTCGGCAAGGGTCCACTCATGGGTGGGGGGAGAGAAATAGGATATGGTTGCTGGTAAGGGGGTAGAGGGTAATAATATGGCCCTCCATATGGTTGTGGATAGTGAGGTGCACCATATACAAGTGGTGGTTCGCTATAAGGGTTGTGGTGTGTCATGGTACCAATCAACCCATCCACAACATGAGACATTCTAGGTTTGTCCTGGCCAAATGGTACGGTTCTGGGTGCATCAAGTAACATTGTGTATAAGTAACCTGACTGAGCATAGATAAGGTAAAACCATAGGGCCTTGCTAATGGCTTCCTCTTTGGATTGAGGAAAAGTGGATGCTACATATTTGGCAAGTATAGAGACGAGTGATTTTAGAAACCAATCAAGGCATTGTACTTTGGTGGATTCTGCTTTGCATAAACTATGTCGTCGATGCCATTCGTGGATGTGGTTGAAAATATGCATAGCTGAGGTCGGTTTACACTCAGAGAGTAGTTCTAAACCACTGTCATGATGAACTGGTAGTTGAAAAAGGGACAAAAAGGCGTTGGCCAAGGATTCAAAAGTCACATGGGACTCTGATTTTTTTTCCACATACCATTTGGTTGATGAACCAGTGAGTGTTATTTGAAATAAACTTAAGAGGATGGAATTATCCATGATGTTGTTTGAAGAAAACCATAAGTTTAAGGTCATAACATGGTTGGCAGGATCTTCCCCTGGTTTTCCTTCAAATTTTGGAATATCTGAAGGTAGTTTGGTAGGCATATTGGGTCATGTGGGGTAATGTAAAATGGGATCATTCATGAGTTTATTCAAATCAAGAATGTTGAGAGACGCCAAGTATGGCATAGGAAGATTGGGTGGAGGATTAGTTCCAGCCATTGTGGGAGTAGGTAGTGGACCTGACCCTTGAGAAGGATTTGGTGGGGTTGTACTTCTTCCTTGAGAAGAAGTTTTCCCTCCACCTCCTTATGAAGAAGAACCAGTGGATGGATGTCCTCGAGAATTGGACCCAAGTAAATTTGAACCAAGTAAATATGATCCCAAAATAGTGGCACTCATAGGGGTGTGAGATGTTTGACTCGGTGAGTCAGGAAGACTAGGAACTCCTCCTAGAATAGTAGGGAGATTTTGCAAGCATCTGGAACAATGCAGATTCTGTGGGTCCCCTATGATGTCTGACTAGAAAAGTGAATGTGTGCAAATGGTGATGAGAGAAATAAATGAACAAGATATTTGTATAATTTGGACCTTCACAAGATAATAAAGCTCACAATTTCATGTAATCAAATGAGCATCATACATAAATCAAATGTAAATAAGCATACATGTGGGTAGGTGGATTTTGTCTGTGTGCAGGAACAAATCAAACAAATTCTCATGTCCTAAAAATATGTACCTTCCTTCCTCTCAAATAGAATTGGACCTTCAAATAGCACTCAACAGTGGGGTATGAAGCCACCGGAAGAGGAACTAGTGAAGGATGAAATAATCAGTTATAATGAGCGGTAGAGGGTGCATATCCTGAAAGAGCTAGTGATATTTCCCAATAGCCACACAAAATCTGATCAAGGTGCAATTGCATCCCACAATTGCAACCTGGGTAGATGTCCTAAATTTGGTCACTAGGTGCCTCGGTCAAAGTGCGACATTTAGATTTTCGGCCTCAAAAATGGGTCACGGGATGGATCCCTTCCAAGAGCTGGGCGACTCAAGGGGCGATGCACATAACAACCGAACCTCAACCTTCAACCCTTCACAGGTATCTCCTTGCCTTATGGTGTAGGAACACTTGACTTGGAGGATTTGAAGGTTCCCTATTTTTCAACTTCTAATGTTTGAAAATGTGAGAACCAGATAACGGGGGGTTATTTGGATGCCTACCCACAAGATCCTACCTAGACTAAAAACTTATTTTGGCACCTCCTGTGGAGGAAAACTTAGTGAGTTCTTAGAAACAAATTAGATGTGGTTGTTATAAGGGAAAAAATCTCTATGGCCAAGGGTAAACCACAACAGACAGGTATGACTGCAGAAATCAACTCAATTCCAACATATGCTATATAGACTAATGTGCAATACAAGAAATATGCCTACCTCGATGCAACGTTTGATGATGTTCCACCATTGAGCACTTTGACCCAAAGCTTTATACCTGCAAGAAGTTCTCAACAAATAAGAAAAGAAAGTATATAGTGATGATATAAAAGGGATTAGCACATTAGACAGCATAATCCATTAATATACATTACAAACATGCCTACGGATAATAATCATATATTTTCAATATACCAATAGGACGGGAAAGGAGTATTTCTATTAATAATCGATCAGTAGAAGTGTCAACATTATAGACTTCTGTGTCGACATGTTTTGAAAACAAGAAACCAAGTTCCTTCCAACTGGGTCTCCACCACTTCAATCCTCCACCAAAGGTAAGCTCATGAGAAAGAGGCAAAGAGGTCCTCTCAACAATAAGGGAAGATATTGGGGGTTGAACACTGTGTTCATACTTGAGGGACAAAGGGATGCAGACTCAATATGAAGTAATTTCTGCAGAGTAACTTTGCTCTCAAAGTTGAATGCTTTCTCCTCTTTTCCATAGTTCAAAATTGTGCTCTTATAGCCTCCAAAATGCAACTGAAGGGCCAAGTCGGAACGTTTCCAGTATATGGAAGGCCAAGGATTAGAGATCTTCTATTGTGACATGGAAACCTGACCTCATTTTGTATTTTCTGGCACAAATCCCGATATGTGCAAGTTGTAATGGAGCATCAAGCATATACGCATCTTGAATAGAAGTTAGGGAGCGTATATGTGGAAAAATGTATGTTTTATCTCTGGACTCATCAAAAAAAGGATGATAAGTCTACATAGGGAAATGGAAAAAGGAACTATGTGCAAGATAGCAATGGTGAGGCAAATCTTGCTATAACAAATGCCCCCTAATGTGTGAGATCAGATCGAAATACATTATAAATAACCCAGAAGTGCAGTGGTAGAGAACTAGCTGGATGAACTCAATTTCTCATTACATTATGTACTGACTTTACATGCATGGCTGCCAAGAATACAATGCATATCCATGCGGAAAAAATACCAAACAAGTGTTCATGGCCATGAATAGGCAAATACAAATGCAATTATATGCCAAAAGTTGTCATAGTCACGAACAAGGCCCAATAAAACTAGTCTCAAAAATCAATCTGAAGATATCTGTATACCATGGTGTACAATCTAATCTCCCATGATCACTGAAGTCAAATAGGTACTAGTCCAATGAAATGGAAGCAACAACTCAGGAAAGTTGTGGCCACATAGTGATGTCTTCAATTCTTTTACACTATCCGCCAATGGTGCAAGTCTACATCATGTGAATAAATGATTTGAGTTCGAACAAGATGAGACATTGTTGGATTACCGATCATTGAAGTATACCATTAACAAACGCGAGACAACCTACCGATAATGAAAGTAGGTATCAAGGCACTAAGTACATCTCTACAAATGTGAATAAAGGATTTGGTGTCGAACACTTGTGAGATCCATTGATCAAGAGACATTGATGTATTCCCATCTGTCAATGGTGAGAGAGCCTGCCACTAATGACTGCAAGCCTCAAGGTACTCATAAAACTATAGGTCTCGTATCCAGAATAAATGAGCTGAAGTCGATGGAAAGAGACTCACTGAAAGGAGAGCATTGAGGCATCTCTCATCAGTCATCACGAGGAACAAAGCAGGAGCTTCATGATTTGGTGGAGATCATACAAAGAACATGTTCACGAACCAACGACCCTGTGCATCTTTTGCGTGTGCCAAATGTAAGAGGTACATGAAAAGGACCCTATGAATAGAAACCAATAATGAAAAACTACTGACAAAGGTGAGGAAACCACCAATAATGCTAATGCCATCCAAGACACTGCATGAATCCCAAAGTGTGAATAGATGTCTTGCCGTCGAACACAAGGGAAACCACCCAGTCAATGACCAATGATGAAATGTCGATTGTTGGGTTCAAGGTGACCTACAAATGATGAAAGTAGGGCTAGGGTGCATGATACGACCAAAGTATCATGTGATTCTGAGACAAACTGAGGGTATGGTTGACATGCAAAGTCAATATTTCTGAGGAGTGGCCGACATAGGTTGATAGACTTCCTTTGAACAAGATCATGAGACATATGGTGGACTCTGACAACATGGACTCAATGATGTTACAATTGGATGCAGGAGGCATCAATAGTGTTCTCTATAGGGACTAGAAGAGTAACCAGGCGATAGAGAAAACTCTATAGAAATATCAGCTTCCTAAGGCCATGCTAAACCCAAAATTATGATGACACAAAAAGGACTCAATAACTTTGTGCTATGTTCAAAGGTAACATGATTTCTTCCAATTACAATATAGTATTCCCTTCCCACCCATATTTTTTTGTTTTTTCATAACAAATGAATGCTATGATACAGAGGAGGGAACATGTGTTGCAAGTAAGCAAAACTAGTTCCAGCAATGGAACGTACCTATGCTCAATGCAAGGAAATTCATGCGGGAGATGGACACTCGAGGTGATGTTCCCTCCAGGGTATAGGGTGTCAAATTGAGAAGGATAAAAACAAGGCTCTGCTTGGTTGAGGATGCAAACTTCTTAGGCAATGGTTTATAACTCAAAGCGAGAACCGGCTAAATGCTCAATACAGCAAGCGAGGGCATGAGATGCAATCACAACTTAACCCCAAAAAATGTCCTTTTTTATATCTTTTAGTCTATTTGGTGTGAAAAAGGGGTAAACTTGTGCCAAATAGACATCTTTTCAAATCCAATTTACAAGTGTGAAAAAGACAAGTTCACTCAGAAATCTTTTCTATTTTTTATAGTGAGTCGGAAAAGAGCTTAACTAGGACTCATGATCTTTCAAATCCAATTTTAACGAGTGTGAAAGGGACAAATCACTCGGAAATATTTTCGGTTTTTAGATGAGTCAGAAAAGAGCTTAACTAAGACTCATTAGGGAAATTCTAGGCAGAAAGCCACGGGGGAGGCCAAGGCTCCCGGGCAGACCTTCTGTGGAATGTCGGTATCTTACGAAGAACCGACCCAATCTTGGGAAGACCCAAATATCTCCAAGTCAAGGAGGGAAAAGTGCTAATGGAGGTTATCGTCTCTATGATATATAGGATAATGTCTCTTCCTGGAAGATACATAGGTAAAGGCATTGGATACCCCACAAGACCATCCCAATCAAAGGGAACCTCGTCAAGACTTGGAGGGAGAGAAATCGGGAAGAGTAAAAATCTCTCTTGTTCAGAAGGTGAAGTAATATAAAATCTAAGGACATTGCATAGAAGGTATAGAACCAGAACCAGAAGAGTGGGATCGACCAAAAATTGCATTGGCGCGACCGCTTCCTTAGAATTATCACTCTCCAAGAGAATAGTGGGGTCAATCGAATATTGCATCGATACAAACACTTCCTCAACCATTGGTTGAATAGGATGCGAGACAACAAGGTCAAGAGGTGCACCATGCCAAAAAACATGAGTGTTATCGGTCGAAGATTGCATCGACATGATCATTGGTTGAACAAGATGTGAGACAACAAGGTCAAGAGACACATCACCCCCGAACATAGGAGAGGTGTCGGTCAAAGATTGCATCGACACGACCATAGGTTGAACGGGATTTGAGACAACAAGTTCAAAGGATGCACCAACCCCTAAAGGAAAAGAGGTGTCAACCGAAGATTGCATTGGCATGATTGTTGTATCAACCAAAGAAGGAACGGAGTGTTTTTAAACCATAGATGCCTTGGAACCTAAAGGGCCCTTAGGTGAGCCCCATGCTTCTGGTATCCCAGCAGTAACAGGACACAAATGAGTAAGGTGACTTCCTTTGCAAGTCCTGCAAAGGAATCTAGGCTTACTTCTGAGACGTCTAGGCTTCTCAATCGTATGAATGCCCCCAGCATGACTTGCAGTGGCTGGTGACATGCTCCCAACATGACTTGCAGAGGCTAGTAGAAAATATCCAACATGACTAGCAGAGGTTGGTGATAGATCCCCAACATGACTAGCAGAGGTTAGTGATGGGTGTGAAGTGTGACTAGCAATGACCAGACATGTGCTCCCAACGTGACTTGCAGCAGCTGGTTGCAGGTCTTCAACGTGACTCACAGAGGTTGTCGACCAATCTCCAACATGACTAGCAGAGGTTGGTGATACAATGCCAGTATGACACGTAGTGACTAGACTTTATTGGCATGTTTTATAGGCAGCGTATGCTTGTCATTGATGGAAAGTACAACAACAATGATGGCTTGAGTACAGGAATAATGTGCCAGGCAAGCACAAGAAGTATTTTGGGAAGATGCTACAGAGAAAGCTCGATAATATCAGAAGAGATAGTGCAGAGGATTGTTGGCATGTTTAACAGGCAAAGATTGCTTGTCATTGATGGCAAGATCAGAATATGCATCAATGGCAAAACAAGAACAAATTCAGCTCAGGAGGAATTAGCATAGAGTCAAACGCAGTGCGTAGCTGTGCACCACGGATGAGCGAGTAGATGGAGGAAAGATCTCGGGAATTAGATCAGAGTGCGGGGTCCAACCGGCATTAGATCCAGGAGAACCTTCACGTTCTTTAACGAGAAAGGTGAAGCGAGGTTACTAAATCTCGAAAGCAGGAGGACACGTGGTGAACGACAAAGATTTTGTTTCAGATTTTCGCAGATTGGGAAATCCAAAGGAAAGAGGTTCAAACTCGCGATATGAGAGATCACGAAAAAGATTTGGATTGTCAGATCACCAAGGATTGTGGACCATTGATCAGGCATGAAGAAGGCTCGTGAACTGGCGAAATGAGATAAGATCTGGGCCATCGGATCTGGATTAATTACAAAGGACCAACAATCGTTAGATATGGTGAAGTTGTAAGGTGGATAAGACCAAGAGTCATCCAACTCTCCAAAACTTTGAAAGAATCATGGTCATCCATCGAGGACAGTCATGGACCATTGGATCCAGAGGACACATGGAAAAAGATCATCGTTTCGTTGACTAGAAATTCAAAGGAACGAAGTGCTCATTTGATTGTTGAGTGGTTATATCTCATGGTCACATTGCCGAGAGCTAGAGAATACAAGCCCTATTTCATATTTTTTGATATGGAGAGTTGAGAGGACTCATCACAGAATACCCGAGATGTGAAAGTCAAAAATGCATTTTCGAATAAGGCTGTGGTCACAGCCAGAGGTTACATCTGTGGAAGATAGAGGAAGGAGCTAGCGGTGTTAAGCTCCATCTTGGAGTCTCGATGATCATGACTTAGAGCATCAATACCCTTCATCACAGGAATCGCAATATGAGAGATCGCGATGAGACCTGGACCATTGGATCATCGGAGATCTCGACCGTTGATCAGGATCGATGAAGTTTACAAATTCATGAAATACGAAGTGCCTTTTGGCACAGCCTACGGTCACCGTCGGTGGTCACGTGAAGGGAAGAAGTTAGCGGTGCTAAGCTCCATCTCGAAGTCTCGACAATCACAACTTAGAGAGTCGAGATAATTTATCTTAGGAATGCCGAGATGCAAGATCACGAAATTAAAACTCTGTTTAGCACTCGATCACAGCCAGTGGGAATATGATTTAAATGCAAGACCCTATGAACTCCATCCAATGGTGTAGGTGAATTTAAGTATGATCGAAGGTTTGATGTTGCTCTTCACAGTTAATCGATCAGTGGTGATTCAGTTGTTGAAGTGGTCTTTGGACGTTCACAGTGTAACTTCTAGAAACCACTAATGGTTTCTGCCAGAGGAGTCGAAAATACTTTTGTGTTATTGCCAAAGGAGTTGAAGAGTCTCAAGGAATCTGCCAGTGGAATGTAGACTGTTCGTGGAGGAAATTAAAATATGGATGAGCGCTGAAGTCTGTAACTGCAACAGAGAGGATGAGCTCAACTATGATAGAGAATAAAAAGAGTCTCAACTATTGGAGAGGCTAAGGAATCTCATCATAACACCCAATGATGATGGACACATGGGTTTAATAGCCAGAGAAGATGAAGAGTTGCAATGATGAACAGGCAAAGCACTCAACATGAAGAGCACACAGAAGTGTTGTGCACAAGGTATGCACAAGGGGCACAAAGACTATAAGTATGCAGAACAAAGAGGAGAAATGTTGTTGTTGTGGAGAGAATTTGAGGCATGTAGAAGGAGGAGTTTGCAACAACTGAGATACAGAGAAGAGGAATGGTGCATTGAATGGATATGGAACACATAGAATAAAAGGCGAGAGGCACAGAAAGCACAAGGATGGGTGCAACAAGACAGTGATACAGTGAAGAAAGGCTGAGGTGCTCCTATAGAGAAAAACAAAAGATCAGAAAAAAGGAAATGCAGACAGTGAGACATTGATACAGGGGAGCAGAGCAGCATAACAGAATAGTGATAAGCTTGGTAAGCCAATGATCAATATTGTATCACTGTGAAAAATTTATATATATATAGAAAACTTACTAATTCAGGGTAGAAGGGAGGTGCTAGGGAGGACTGATGTCCTCATAGGTTCAAGTGGGTGCTTGAACACAGGGAGTCGCATCTCTCATCTATTTGCAGCTAGAGAAACCAGGGTGGTAGGGAGGAGCAAGGGAGAACTGTATTTATCTGTTTTACAGGTTGGTTCCTGTATGATCGGAAGTTGGTGCTTCAATCCAGTTGGTGCTAGAACACTTTGGGATTTGGTGCTTCCTTCTAGTTGGTGCTAGAGAAACCAAGGAATTGGTGCTTCCTTCTAGTTGGTGCTAGAGAAACACAAGGAGTTGGTTCTTCCTTCTAGTTGGTGATAGAGAAACCAGAGAGTTGGTGCTCTCAGCAAGTTGCATCTTGCAAAACAGAGGTTTTAGCCTCACAATGAGTTGGAGCTCATATGTATGATAATGTAGAGAATGTAAAGATTACTTATCATATAAAGAAAAAGAGGTTTTTACCCTTTATGGGTTTCCTCAGAAAATATTTGTCTTTGTATATCTCATATGTATGAATGATGCTAAATGTTATAATGCTTACTTCCCTGCATTACTGTGATTATCATTGAGAAGTCTGTAATGAGTTTTAAATAGGCATAATTGTTTAAGCATGGTAACAATTGATTCACCCCGCCCCCCTCTCAGTTGTCCAACAATTGGTATCAAAGAAGGTGCCTTTTATTTAAAGGTAGATCTGTAAGCTTAAACATGACAAGTCATGAAGGGACTTCAGTCACTAGGCCTCCTCTATTTGATGGAACGAATTTTGCCTTCTGGAAGGTTAGAATGAGAACATACCTAATGGCCTTAGGTGCTGATGTTTGGGATGTAGTAGAGACTGGATACACAAAGCCTGTTGTGCTAGATTCCAAGGATGATAAGTTAGAATTTAGCTTTAATTCTAAAGGAATGAATGCTATCTTGAATGGACTTGCAGAAGCCGAGTTTGTGAAGGTGATACATCTTCAAACTACCAAAGAGATGTGAGACAAACTCATCAGTAGTTATGAAGGTAATGAGAAGGTAAAAGATGCCATGCTTCAAACCTATAGAGTACAGTTTGAAAATATACAGATGAAAGAAGATGAAACCATTGGGAAGTATTTTCTGAGAGTTGAAGAACTAGTAAATGCAATGAAGGCATTTGGTGAAAAATTTGAGGAACCCTCTTTAGTTCAGAAAATTTTGAGATCTCTGTCAGATAGGTTTAACCCAAAGGTCTCAGCTATAGAAAAACTTAATGATATAAAGACTTTGGATTTTGATCAACTTCTAGGAACATTGACTGCATATGCAATGAGGATAGTTATAGATAAACCCACATCTATAGAAGCATCATTTAAAGCAGATAAGAATGAAGATTCTGAGCCTGATGAAATTGAAGAAAAATTCATGAGAAGACTAAAGAAAGGATCAGGCAAGTACCAAGGTAAGCTTCCCTTCAAATGTTTCAATTGTGGTAAGATAGGTCATTTTGAAAATAAATGTCTACACAAGAAACATGATCAAAACTTTGAAGGTGAAGAGAAGCACAAATCCAGAAGATTTGATAAAAAGAAAAGTTTATGTGTAAACAATGATGACTCCTCAGAAGACACCGATAGTGGCTCTTCCTGTAAATATAAGGTAAATGACTTCATGCTTATGGCCAAAGAGGATTATGATAATGAAATCACAGGCAGTGATGAGAATGATGAAGAAGTTATGGTTGATATGGAAGGAGAACCGATCAGTGCACTGGAAGAGACTGACAGACTCAGAATTAAGAACAGAAAGCAAAAACAATTGTTGATACAGTTCAAGAAAGACAGTAAACAGCCTGATGAAGACTTTTCCCTGCTAAAAGTGGAATTAGAAGAGGCAAAGAAAATTGAGGACATTCTGAAACAACAGTTACCAGAAAAGAAATCAACATGTAAATCTCTGGAAGAAGAAGTAGTAAATACTAGGAAAGAGATCGAGAAGTTTCAAGCCTTGTATCATCAGAATCTATCAAGTATCAAAGCCTCAGAAGGATTAGCCACCATTCTAAATTAGAAAAGGAATCCAAAGCTAAAAACCAGTTTGGGTTATGAAGAGGGATCAAGTAGTGGTCAGCCAAGAAACAAAGAACCCATCAAGTTTGTCAAAGCTATTGTCCATGTCAAATCTACAACTAATGACTACAACAAACCTGCAGAAACAAAGGAAGACAATCAGCCGCCCAGGACAAGTAAAGAAAAAGGTGACAGGACTGAATCTGTAGAAAAAATAAATCAATTTGCTCAAAGAAGACAACCATTTTCCAGGTACAAAGAATTTTTCTATGGATACTTCTTCTACTGTTCTAATTTTGGTCACAAAGCTACAAATTGTTTCTTAAGACTTAGACATGAGAAATTAATATTTCAAAGGAATAAATATTTTCCATAACAAAGAATGATATAGCCAAGTAATAAACCATCACAGATTGCAAATTGACAAATTAAGTCTAGAGATATGCAACTGAGGAGGTCAAGAAATAATAAACAGTCAATGAGTAGACAACGCTACAATAACAACTTTGACCTATTGAATAATGAGATTGAATGCTATAACTGTCACAACTTTGGCCACAAAGTTGCAAACTGCAATCTAAAGAATCACAAAGCAGATCCAAGGATAAAGTTCATAGATAGAAAGGCCAACACATGGAAAATAAAATATAGTGAAAAATGTGGTCAAGCACTTTTAACTCAAAAACAAAAGGTCTCTAGGAATATAGACAGTGGATGTTCCAAGCACATGACTGGAGACAACGATAAGCTATTGTCCATAAGTAAAAGAAAAACAGGAAATGTGATTCTTGAAAATGATGAACCAGGTAAAATCAAGGATAGATGGATGATGAGTTTGAGTAATGACAAAGGAGATGCCAAGTGCGTTCTGCTTGTGGATGATCTGAAACATAATTTTCTCAGTACAAGTCAAAAATGTGATAGAGGCAGTGAAGAGGTGTTCACGTCCAAAGAATGTAAGGTAAATGTAAACTCAGGACAAGTGGTGAATAAAGGCATAAGGAAAATTAATGATGTTGAAATTGAATCCTCCCCTGTAAGTAAAGAAGAAGATTCAGATACAATAAAAGAATGTTTAGTTAGCATTTACCCCATGGATGAAGTAGGAGGAGAACCATGTCATAAGCTAGAAGAAAAAGTCTTGAAGGTTGAGAAGGCAAACACCCAAAGCAAGTTCTTAAACAACTCCATGACCCTGGATAAGATCTTGGATAGTCAAAGATCACCAAATGACAAATCTAGTATTGGATACAACAAGGAAGAAATCAGTACTCCTAAGAAACATGATACAAGTCCTTTGTCTATGAAAAAGAAAAGCAGGTATGAGATTGGTTGTAGCGTTTGTTTCTTGTGATTGAATATGGACATAAAAGCCTTGGATTATATGCATCATGGAATAAATATGAAATTGCAGTAATATAGATCGATGAGAATCAATGGGGAGATCCAAGGGTTGTTTGAAAAATACGAGTTGCAATTACACAGTGGTTCAATAGGTCAGCAAAATCTTCAACAACATCATTTTTCTTTTACAAAATGACATACATGACATCCTGTAGAGATAACAAGAGGAAAGACCTTGTCAGGGAAAGATAACCTTTTTAGAAACAAAGGAGGAAAATAGTCAGAAGTAGAGAGAGAAAAGTGACAAGGGGAGTCATCCAGTTTTGAGAAGAAAAGGTTGATGAAGGAGTCCTAGTAAGAGAGGTGAGAAATTTTGAGTATTATACAGAGGATACAGCGGAAGTTGAAGATGAACAGGTCCAAGAATCAGAAAAAGAAGACTCTGGTTTAGATATAAATATTTTGCAGGCCTCAAATAAAAGAGTCCATCCCATCATGGGGAGTTTGTGTTGGTTTAATATCTGATACCTCCTAAAAATACTGCAAAAGCTCAGGGGGAGAGTGTTTTCTTTGACATTGATGTCAAAGGGGGAGAAAAGAACAGGCCCGGGTGCCTTTGTTTCCATCAATGCCAAAGGGGGAGATTGTTGGCATGTCTTAAAGGCAGTGTATGCTTGTCATTGATGGCAAGTACAACAATGATGATGGCTTGAGTACAGGAAGAATGTGCCAGGTGGGCACTAGAAGTATTTTGGGAAGACGCTGCAGAGAAAGCTCGATAAGATCAGAAGAGATAGTGCAAAGGATTGTTGGCATGTTTAACAGGCAAAGTGTTCTTGTCATTGATGGCAAGATCAAAATATGCATCGATGGAAAAACAGGAACAAATTCAGCTCAGGAGGAATTAGCGCAAAGTCAAACGCAGTGCGTAGGTGTGCACCAGGGATGAGTGCGTAGATCGAGGATAGATCTCTGGCATTAGATTGGAGTGTGGGGTCCGACCGGCATTGGATCCAGGAGAACCTACATGTTCTTTAACGAGCAAGGTGAAGCAGGGTTACGAAATCCCGAAAGCAGGAGGACACGTGGTGAACGACAAAGATTTTGTTTCAGAGTTTCGCAGATTGGGAAATCCAAAGGAAAGAGGTTCAAACTCATGATATGCGATATCACGAAAATATCTATACTGTCAGATCACCAAGGATTGTGGATCGTTGATCAGGCATGAAGAAGTCTTGTGAAGTGGAAAAATCGCGATGAGATCTGGGTCGTCAGATCTAGATTAATTATTTAGGACAAATAGCTATTAGATATGGTGAAGCTGCAAGCCAGATAAGACCAAGAGTCATCCAACTCTCCAAAACTATGAAGGAATCCTGGCCATCCATCGAGGACAGTCGTGGATCATTAGATCCAGAGGACACATGGTGAAAGATCACAGTTTCGCTGACTGAAAAGTCAAAGGAGCGAAGTTCTCGTTTGATTGGCGAGTGGTTATATCTCGTGGTCACATTGTTGAGAGCTAGAGAAGCCCAGACCTATTTCAGAGTTCGTGAAATGGAGAGTCAAGGGGACTCATCACAGAATACCCGAGATGCAAAAGTACGAAATTCATTTTCGAATAAGGTTGTGGTCACATCCAGAGGTTACATCTACGGAATATAGAGGAAGGAGCTAGCGGTGTTAAGCTCCATCTCGGAGTCTCGATGATCATGAATTAGAGCATCAAGACCCTTCATCACATGAATCGTGATATGTGAGATCTCGATGAGACCTGGACCATCGGATCATCAGAGATCTAGACCGTTGATCAAGCTCGATGAACTTTACAAATTCGCAAAATACAAAGTGCCTTTTGGTGCAGCCTGTGGTCACCGCCAGTGGTCACATGAAGGGAAGAAGCTAGCGGTGCTAAGATCCATCTCAGAGTCTCGACAATCGTGACTTGGAGAGTCAAGATCATTTATCTCAGGAATTTCAAGATGCAAGATCGCAAAATTAAAACTCTGTTTAGCTCTCGGTCACAGCCAGTGGGCATATGAATTAAAGGCAAGACCCTACGAACTCCATCCAACAGTGCAGGTGAATTTAAGTATGATCGAAGGGATACTATTTCTCTTCATAGCTAATCGATCAGTGGTGATTCAGTTGTTGAAGTGGTATTTGGAAGTTCATAGTGTAACTGCTAGAAACCACTGATGGTTTATGCCAGAGGACTCGAAAAGACATATGTGTTATTTCCAGAGGAGCTGAAGAGTCTCAAGGAATCTGCCAGTGGAATGAAGACTGTTCGTGGAGGAAATTGACAGATGGATGAGCGTTGAAGTCTGTAACTGAAACAGAGAGGATGATCTCGACTGTGAAAGAGAAGACAAAGAGTCTCAACTATTGGAGAGGCTAAGGAATCTCAGCATAACACCCAGTGATGATGGACACATGGGTTTAACAGCTAGAGAAGCTGAAGAGTTGAAATGATGAATAGGCAAAGCACTTGACATGAAGATCATGCAGAAGCATTGCGCAAAAGGCATGCACAAGGGGCACACAGACTATAAGTATGCAGAACAAAGAGGAGAAATGTTGTTGTTGTGGAGAGAATTTGAGGCGTGTAGAAGGAGGAGTTTGCAGTAGCTGAAATACAGAGAAGAGGAATGGTGCATTGAATAGATATGGCACACAGAGCATAAAAGATGAGAGGCATAGAAAGCACAAGGATGGGTGTAGCAAGACAATGAGACAATGAAGAATGGTTGAGGTGCTCCTGTAGAGAAAAATAGAAGATTAGAAAGGGAAAGGAGATGCAGACATTGAGACATTGATACAAGGGAGCAGAGAAGCATAGCAGAACAGTGATAATCCTGGTAAGCCAATGATCAATATTGTATCACTGTGACAAATTTATATATATATATATATATATAACAAACTTACTAATTCAAGGTGGAAGGAAGGTTCTAGGGAGGACTTATGTCCTTAGAGGTTCAAGTGGGTGATTGAACATAGGGAGTTGTAGCTCTCATCTGGTTGTAGCCAGAGAAACCAAGGTGGCAAGGAGGAGCAAGGGAGAACTGTAGTTCTATGTTTTACAGGTTGGTTCCTGTATGATCGGAAGTTGGTGCTTCCATCCAGTTGGTGCTGGAAAACTTGGGGAGTTTGTGCTTCCTTATAGTTGGTGCTAGAGAAACCAGGGAGTTGGTGCTTCCTTCTAGTTGGTGCTAGAGAAACACAAGGAGTTGGTGCTTCCTTCTAGTTGGTGTTAGAGAAATCAGAGAGTCGGTGCTCTCAGCAAGTTGCATCTTGAAAAACAGAGGTTGTAGCCTCACAATAAGTTGGAGCTCATATGTATGATAATGTAGAGAATGTAAATATTACTTATCATATAAAGAAAAAGAGGTTTTTACCCTTTATGGGTTTCCTCAGGAAATATTTGTCTCTGTATATCTCATATGTATGAATGATGATGAATGTTATAATGCTTACTTCCCTGCATTACTGTGATTATCATTGAGAATTATGTAATGAGTTTTAAATAGGCATAATTGTTTAAGAACGGTAACAACTGATTCACCCCCCCCCTCTCAGTTGTCCAACAAACTTGTTCCCTCAACATGAATTGCAGTGGCTGGTTGCAAGTCTTCAACATGACTCGCAAAGGTTGTTGACCAATCTCCAACATGGCTAGCAAAGGTTGGTAATACAATGCCAGTATGACACGTAGTGACTGGACTTGTGGCGGTGGTGAATTGCGACATTTGAAACCAAGGTCCAAGAAAATATTGGTTTTGAGAAATTGTAGGCCAGGAAGGATCCTAGTTTACACCATGTCCCTATCCAACAGGATAGTATCCTCCTCCATACTGATTCATAAAGGGTTGTAAGGGAATCATTACCGAGGAATTCGATTGTGAAGAGAAAGAGACATGACAAGGGTTACTCATGTGAGGATATATGTTTCCCCCAGACAAAGGAAATTCGTGAGGGGGGTTTCCCATACTATAAAAATAACTCCCCCAAGATGAAACACTAGAGGGTAGACGAAGATCTGATATGGGAAAAGTTTTCATAGGAACCGACATAGCAGAAGAAGGATAAGTGGATGGAGTGTAACAAGTAGAATGATTGCATAGTTGGGCATTTACTTCTCGCCTTGTGGATTCGTAGGAAGGAAGATTCCAACCTCCTACCATAAGAGGTGTTTGAAGGATATGACTCCCACCAAACAGAGAGGGACAATAAGGAGGCATCATGTCCCCAGACCCAAAACTTGTATCCTCATAAGGTGGCAAGACAGAGGATGGAAAGTGAGAAGACATATCAAGAATACCATGAGAAAAATTATTAGAGACCCAAGGCGTTGACTAAGTAATATAATTCTGCATACCATAATGCGAAGCAGAAGGATCCATCCCCATGAAATGAGTGGACATCATGGGGGGGGTAGCAGTAAATGAGGGAGCAAAAGGAAATCCACTATCCATGATAATGAAGACTCGGTATAAACTCCTAAGGCCAACTAGTAATCAAAGAGAATACCAAAAAGTCAAACGGCCAATATGCATTCAAACGGGCTAGAGTGGCTGAGTGGCCTCCCTTGATAAATAAGGTATGTCCCGTCCAAGAGGGACCTGAGACTCCCTGCTAAATTTTGGAGGTAACAGAATCAGTTATAGGGGACCTCATGGGCTTAACAACTAGTTGGTCAGATCCCCCTGGAGAGGTAATCCTCCATAAGGGTTGTGTGTTGTCTGACCCCTATCTTACCTAGGGTACAAGCATAATTAACCCCTACGAGTAACCTATGAGATACCTAATTCAAGAAACTAATAAACTGTTGTATAACTAATGCACAGGCGAGCAGTCGTAATTCTAGATCACTGTATGGGCAGGGTAGCAAAGCTCGAAACCTTGAAAGAACCGCATCTCATAGAGATATGGGTACTAGAAAGATCCCCAAATACAAATAAATCCACAGAAATATCTCTGACGCTAGGTGAGTATCCAGGGGTTATCCCTTCAACTAACTTTGCACGACCTCGTGATTAACTCTGGTGTGAGCGGAGCTTCCTACTCTTACCGATTATACAATGGAATTCTCAACTCACTGTCTCAGACACATATGTTGATTTAATTGCCTTGGATAATTTTACTCACAAAATCCTATTCCAAGGAACTAAATCCTAAGCTAGTTTGTGCACCCTAAAAATAAAATCGTGACTAATCAATTTTAGTTTAAAGCGTAAATTGTATTGGTCATGGTTACTCAAAAAGGTATGGAAGTGAAACTCATGGTGTTATGACTCTGCTAGAAAATAAATAGGGATATAATGCAAAGTCTATCTTTAACTTTTCAATGAATGATATGATAATAAAAACAATGCAGTCTTCAATTTCAAATATGCAATTCAGAAGTAAAATACAATCTTTCGCTAAATGTGCTAAGCTAATGATAAAAATTTAGAGAAAAAATGCCAACCAATGCAAAATGCCTATTTTTTTTCTATTTTCAATATTCTAAAAAGAAAATGCATGGACTGCTAATAAACTTGACGTATGAATTCTACTATGTATAAAAGCAGTAACTCAAGCAGAATACTAGGCAGCTAAGAAAACAACCCAGAAGCCAAGGAAAAATTAAAAATAGAAAACAAAGAGAAAGACTACGCCCAAAAATTCAACTCCAAATAGGCTTCCTGTCATCCCAGATAATCTCAATAGACACTACAGAGACCTAAGAAGGCTCAACAATCTTTAAATCCTACCCAACAGTCACTCAACCAAGCAAACAAGCAAGGGGAAGTGGTAGACGCAACTGTTCAAGAGAACAGAGCGTATATACGCTTCTTGCAATGAGACAAAAAACATGTATACGCGAATGTCAAGTCAAAAAGGGCGTATATGCTTTAAAACAAGGCCAGGCAAGTGTAAAAGGCTGAAAAACTCAGACTCGGAGTGAACAGGATTTGTCAAGCAGTGATACGAAAATAAACACAAAGGAAAAAGAGTAATGTAAGAAGAAAAGGTACTTCAACCCTTAGAAGGAAGATCTATCCCCAATGGAGTCACCATTTCTATTACAAGGGGAAAACTCTCTATGTCTAAGGGTAAACCACAATAGACGGGTATGACTGCAAAAATCAACTCAATTCCAACATATGCTATATAGACTAATGTGCAATACAAGAAATAGGCCTACCTCGATCCAACGTTTGATGATGTTCCACCATTGAGAACTTT
Source organism: Picea engelmannii (assembly GCA_009831015.1). NCBI lineage: Eukaryota > Viridiplantae > Streptophyta > Pinopsida > Pinales > Pinaceae > Picea > Picea engelmannii. Next base: position 788,516 of record ML776808.1, read on the forward strand.
GACCCAAAGCTTTATACCTGCAAGAAGTTATCAACAAACAAGCAAAGCAAGTATATAGTGATGATATAAAAGGGATTAGCACATCAGATAGCATAATCCATTAATAGACATTACAAACACTCCCATGGATAATACTCATATATTTTCAAGATACCAATAGGATGGGAAAGGAGTATTTCTATTAATAATTGATCAATAGAAGTGTCAACATTACAGACTTCTGTGTCGGCACAGTTCGAAACCAAGAAACCAAGTTCCTTCCAACTGGGTCTCCACCACTTCAATCCTCCACCAAAGGAAAGCTCATGATAAAGAGGCAAAGAGGTCCTCTCAAAAATAAGGGAAGAGCTTGGGGGTTGAACACTGTGTTCATACTTGAGGGACAAAGTGATGCAGCCTCAATATGAAGTAATTTCTCCAGAGTAACTTTGCTCTCAAAGTTGAATGCTTTCTCCTCTTTTCCATAGTTTGAAATTGTGCTATTATGGCCTCTAGAATGCAACTAAAGGGCCAAGTCGGAACGTTTCCAGTATATGGAAGGCCAAGGATCAGAGATCTTCTTTCATGACATGGAAACCCGACCTCATTTTGTATTTTTTGGCACAAATCTCGATATACGTGAGTTGTAATGGAGCAACAAGCATATACACATCTTGAATAGTAGTTAGGGAGCGTATATGTGGAAAAATGTATGTTTTAGCTCTGGATTCATAAAAAAAAGGATGATAAGTCTGCATAGGGAAATGGAAAAAGGCCCTCTATGCAAGATAGCAATGGTGAGGAAAATCTTGCTATAACAGTGGTGGGCTGAGAGATTGGGGGTGTGAACCAATCTTGTTTGAGTTAAGTCGGTGTGGATAATTTCTCAAGAAATAGTGGGACATTTTGGAATTCCTTTGAATAAAACCTATTTCAACCTCCACAATTCAAGATGGAAATTATGTGATTGAGGAGTGACTTTGTGTGTGAGCAAGTAAAAATTAGTGCCAAATTTTAATAAGTTAGGTGTGAATTTGCAACATGTGGACTTCTTGTGGTCCTTACAAATCTTTGTTACCTATCTTACTAAGTGTCATTGGTACAACCTTGCAAAATTTTAAAATTCCTAAAGAACTAGCATGTGGACATATGGGTCCTTACCAATCCTTTAAACTCCCTAAATTTGGCTTACACTAAGAAAGCTTTGAAAAAATATCCTAGATTTCAAACATGTGGGCATGTATGGGCCCGTTACTTTGATATTAAAACTTCCCTAGTGATATAAACTAAGAAAGAAATTTCAAGAAACTATCCTAAGTTTACAACATGTGGGCATGTATGGGCCTTACAACTTTAAGATGATTTCAAAAAGAAACTAAGAGGATCCCTAGGGGGGCTTTTTCCTCTCCTAAATATTTTTTGTTTAAGGGAGATTAAATGTCCCCTTAACCACCTTTTTTATTCTAAATATCTCTCTATGGTTTGAAGGAAGATCATACTTAATGATGAAAGTTAATTTTTGGTCCCAATGTAATTGTTTTTATATGTGATAGAAATAATCTCAACTCAAATTTTACAAACCAAACAAGGCATCCATGTGGAAACCAAAGAAAAAGAGGAGAATATTTGGTTCTTTTTACCCCCTAAGTGCCCATGATTAACTAACCTTTAATATGGGAAAGTATTCTAAGTGGAGTGCATGGGAATTACAAATTGCATGCAACCAAGAATCTGAAGGCTAGGGGCCCTCAAATCATCACAAAAACCCTTACAATTTTGAAAATATGGATATGTGCACGGGTTACAATCCTGACAGGTGTGCAGTGGTTGCACAATGCACATAATGTGCAGAGAAAATAATCTTGTAGGGATTAAAGTGCGTTGAATGCATGTCTATGGGATGGAATATATGTGCACTTTCTGATATGCGTCGGGGGAATTTTTTTTGAGTGAAATTCTCCTCCAACTCAGAAATTTTATTTTGACAGGTAAGGCTGGGTCGGTTTTGGTACCTGCAAGACAAATTGATTAAAATAAGTGCTCTTTAAGCCCAAATAGGGTGCAATTTGATACCTTCTCCCCAGTATGGTCGCCAATTTGTTGTGCCTGTTTCGTCACTTGGGTGAGCAAAACAATGGCACTTGCATGCCTAGTTGGGCCTACTAGACAAGACAGAAGTTAGTGAGTGGGTTAAACAAGCCAAACACATGTAATAAACAAATAAACAAACTAAAACAACTAAGGAAATAAAAACTAGAATGCATAAGAAACTTTAGAACCATAAATAATCAACCAATGATCAAGATTATGCAACCAATGGATAAATATATTAGTTGGAAAAACACCGTAGAGAAAAATGAGGACTTATGGATCCCCTCTTCCTCCTTGGGAGGGCTCTTGAGTTCCCTAATGGAGATCTCTTCTTACAATGGAATAAAAATGGAAAATTATGAAGAAAATCAATTCCTAATCCCTCAAGGGGTGAGTGGAATGGCCTATTGCAATGGTGCTTGAATACTCCAAGGATAAAAGAGGATTCTCAAGGGAGAATTGAGGAGGAATAACAATACTATGAAGATATTGGTTTCTCAATGTACCCATGGATTTCATTTATGGAATTTATTCAAGGAAAAATGTAATTGGTTCTTGGTGTGAACAAGGGGCCTTTTAGGGAACCCTTTGGTCCTTGACCAGCCCCCCATTCGGATTTCTCTTAGATATGGAGGTCAAATCAGGTTGGGAGTTGGTCCATAAGTGGTTGGGGGGCCGGAAAGAACCATAAATGCTTCGTTCACAGGAGTGTGCGGCTTTGGTTGTACATAGTCGCACATCTGGTGCATTGTGCACTCTGAGGGCTTTGTTGGCCCACACATTGTGCATGTGCTTCCTTTATTGATTTTGTGCATGTCAATTTTTTCCCAATTGTATAGTTTTTGCATTTTGAAATTTTAGTACTGCAGGTGAACTAATTGTTGTTGGCATTGTTGTATTTATGTAACCATTTGTGTGCAATGTTGCGGATGAAATTTCAATGATAACAGTCTCTACCTGACAGGTCTTGCCTCAGTTTTGAGAGGTATTTTCATTTCTCCTAGATCCCCTGCTATGCCTTTCATCTCTGTAAAGTTCGTTGGGAACAAGTCGTTGTATTCATGCAGTAACTCTTTTATTCTTTCTATTGTTTGTTCATCCCAATAGCATCCAATACTTACCATTTTAGGATTTTCATTTGTCCCAATGTTGACTTTATTAACTTTGATTGGTGTAGCAAATACTTCTGACTCCAAAGATGGACATTCCACCTCTCTTTTTCCCTCAATATATGTAATATGAATGTTTCACAGATCATCTTCATCTGGTGCTTCCTATTCAACATGATAGCATGAGAGTAACTCTTTGACTGTATGTTTGTTCTATTGTTGATATTCTGTCATGATTTCAACTTCTGTTTCATTAATAAATAGCATTCCTTGTATCAGCTTCGGCGTTGAATCAATGTTGGGGTTCTTATGTTCAAATGAGAAGGTTACTACAAAATTATGTTGTAATCTTGTCCATTCTATAATGCCTATGTGCATCTCCGGGTCTATATACCAGTTCCCTGGAATTTCTTCCAATATATGGATAAAGTGATGAGTCCATTCCTATGGTGGTGTCATCCTCCATTGTGATTTTCACTTTTCCAGGTGTCGCACTGGTGTTCCATGTCCATCATACCTCTGCAATTTATTTCTCCTATGCTCTGCACCAAATCTAATGTGAAATAGTCGTTTACACTAATACCAGTCCTGAATGGTTTCTTTATGTACACCCCACCATATTGTAGGTGTGTCCTTGAGTGAAATATATAAGACTAAGAGCCTCTGATTTTATAACACTCTGTCTTCATATTTTGTTAGAAATTCCTCTAAGTCATTTAACCTGTGAAAACTGGGAGGTTCTCTTATCTTTGTACCAATCCATCATACCGTGCAGTCTAATCTTGCACACCTCCTTGTTGACACTTCATGTAATCGTTGTTGCCAATTCTCTAAACCTATGTTTGAGTCAGAATCACATGATGTAATACACCTTCAGTTGAGTTCCCCATATACAATTGGGTTAACATAATCCTCTTCATGCATGATGGTTCTGTACAACTGATTTATTTCCTCCAAATCCAAACAAGTGGGTTCCACAAACCTTTCTCCTTCTGAAGGATCCAATGGGGAAATGACTCTATATTCGTCTGATTCAAACATCATTTTTCTTGTCTTCGGGTTGATTATAGCTTGGTTATCAAATTCTCAATCCAATCCAAGAAATGTTGGGTACCATGTTATGCCATCAACTATCTCTATTACTTCAAAATATGCCATAGTGTGCACTCCATCCAAATATATTATCACACCTTTAAGCCTTCCAATTGGTAGCACTTTGTGTTTATTTTCTAATTTCAACTGAACAAGTGAGTAGCCTAAGGTAGGTTCCCCCATACACTGCCATGCCTTGTTAGGTAAAACATTTACTTCAGAGCCTAAATCCAATATGATATCACCCATATTAAAATCCCCAATGTTGGCATTTATCCTGAATTCTCTACTTGTCCTTCTTCTTGTATGGAGATGATTGATTGTTTTTTGTTCTAACATTCCTTCGGCCTTGGTATTACATCTTTCTAGAAAGTATTGTAAAACCTTAAACTGATGATGGGTCATTGATAGCTTAACAAAATATTGCATAAAATTCTTTATAGTACTTACTTTCTCTAAAGGTTGTGCTTCACTGGTATGGTCCATTGAGGAGGGAATTTTGTACATCGGTAAGTTCTAAGTGTGTTGTGTGGATGATGTAAATGCAACATTTTTCTTGATAAACTCATGCCTGGCCTCCTTGAATGTTTCGTTTTCTTTTCTGCATCAAACTTCTTATGTGGTCGGTATTTTTCTTAACCCATTGGTGTTGTGTTGGATCTTGTTTTACTGCATCAGTTCCTGTCTTGGCTCCTCCTCGAGTGACTATATTTATGTTCCTCCCATCCCCCCTAGCTTTTGCAGAAATCCAACGGATATTCTGGTTGTTTTGTTTCCTTTTTTCTTGGATCTTCCCCAATAGTGTCGGACAGTCTTTTGTTTCATGATCTATTGCATGAAAATACATACATGTCGTTGGTGGGAGTGGGCACTCCCTTGCATAATGTCCTAGTTGTTGGAATTTGGGACACACTACTGGTCCTATACCTCATCTAAATCCTCCTTTTCCTCTTCCTCCACCTATATATCCACCTCAAACTCTGTGTACTACGTTGTATTGAGGTACCTGGTTATACTGCGCGGGGTTATAATGGTTGCACATTATTATACTGCGGTTGCACAGTGTTGTACTATTGTTTCACATTGTCGTATGGTGGTGGTACCTGGTTGAACTGAGCTGTATATTGTCTTGTCATCATTTCTTATTGCACCCTATAAGTATCTGAATTTCTTTCTCTCATCAGCTCCATCATCCTATAATCCTTATCATCATGACCCACTAACTTGCAAAAGTTGCAATATGAACTTTTTGGTACTGTCTTATATTTATGCATCATTGTGAAGTGATATGGATCATGCCCATGTGTCTTACAAATTTCGCAGCATGGTCCTCCTATTGGTAATGGTTTTGGCACCCCTGTCACCATATACTGCACGAAATTTGGACATTCAGTCTTATGGTGTCCTTCTGTCCTCCATAAGGTTCACCAAACAACTTCTCTTTTCTCTTTACCCTTACTCTGGTTAAGTTGAAATGTTGGATTATTCAAATCCTCCTTCAAATCCTCTATTATTGGATCTATCTGTTGATATTGGTTCTCTTCAAGTTGTAAGGCTTCTTGCAAATCCTCTACCTAAGCTTGGAAGTTATGTTTCCTTAATGGATATTTAAAATGTGGTAATAGTGAGTTCAAAAATAAATTCCTATGTTATATGTCAGTCATTTCATATTTCAACTTACCTTTTAGATGATTAAACCTATAATCAATCTCCCAAACAGACTCACCTAGTTTTTTCCTGATTTCGATCATTTCATTCATATACTGGTCTTCTGAGTTGGGCTTCTGAAATTCATTTATCAGTAGTTTTTTCACATCTACAATAGTCTTTGTTACTCCTAGTGGATTGTTTACATCTAGGATCATGTACCAGTCTAGTGCGCGGTCTCTTAGCGTGATACCTAACAACACGAGATTTGTATCCTCATTTTTTATCTGATTTTCTTCACATATCTTCTCATAGATGAATAAGTGCTTTTCAGGGTCCTTTAATGCCTCTCCCCAAAATTCTAGTAATCTGATCGTGGGATCATGTCGTTCCATTTTAAACTGTGTTGAACTACTACCTCCATGTGGTGTAGATAATTGACTGTTACTTTCTAAACTGGCTCCCCCATTTTATGATCCTTGATTAGATGCGTGTCATGTTGTCTTTCTCCCACTAAAATTTGGTTGTCTAAACATTGGTGTTCTTTCTGGTGTGTTAGTCACACATGGGGTTGTCGGTTCCACACTAATGGTGATCTGGATCAGAGTTATGCCTTATGTTCCTGCCCTTGAACCTCATATTTTCCTTTCATATGTTGCGCGTGGGATTTTCCCAATCTAATACATAGCCCGAAGATCCTTTACCTCTTCTTCATCACTTTCCAATCCCTCTCTATCACCTATGGATCTCTTCTTGTTATTCATCTTATATTGGTAGGGTGCTCCACTACACGTCTTTCCATATTTTTCCATTATCTGTTTTATCTAGTATTCCTCCATCATGATTGGGTCCATGGCCTCCTTCTTATTTACCTTATCCATCTCCTTCTCCATTTCTTAGTTGCATATCAGTTCTTTCCCCCTTCCCCCATGCACGCAAGGAATTTTAGTTGTTTGATTCCATGTCCATCACACCGTTGTTATACAATAAAATCTTGATTGAAGTATACAACAATCTAATGTACCTACCTCTAGTTCCATTTCAAAACTCCTTCTCTTCTACAGTGTAAGACTTCATGGTATCTACTGCAAATTCGGTGATAAACCCTACAACAATATTTTCTAACCAGAAATCTACCGTTCATGTGAATTTGTTATTAACTTGTTGTAACTGCACGATCTCCACAGGATTCCACTCCAGCTCTCTTATTCAATTTGTAGGGTGGTTTTCTTTTAAACTCGATAGCCACTCCTGCATCGAATGTGGGAAATCACATAAAATACCTCATGCAGGTCGCTAAACATGTATTTTTCAAGATATTTGTGTGGTGTTAGCTTAGGGTTTATATTTTCCTTCTGCGCAAACTCGATTTCATTCATTTTCAACCATATTTCGATCTTCGTCTTTGTTGGATTCCATGGCCTGAACATTCTTTTCTATACTTTCATACTCTACATGTTTCTTCCATGGATCTCGTCCACTCAATCCTATGCAATTATAGCCAGCAACAGAACCATTTGTTGGTTGGATCTCTCACTTCTTTCTTTGACCTAGGTTCGGATCTCAACAGGTTTCCAACAAAACCCTCTAAAACTATCGTCCCTCCTAGTAAACCAGAAGGAAACGCTACGCATAGAGTTCATAGCGTCGTCTCACCTGAGATATCTCTATGGGTGACTGCAATACCCAGGTGTTTGCAGTCTAGGAATGAGTGGGGATAATGAAGTGTATTATATCTTTCTTTATGCATTAAAATTTCTATTGATTCAAGTTTTTCTAAGATTCAATCATCTTTTTCCTTATGCATGCATGCTAATACATCTAGTTAATAATTAATTCATAAGCTAATCATTCACATAAATTAAACATTCAAGAAACATCATAGAAAACACAGGTTTTACCATGGTTCACCCCCTCCTGGGGTTACATCCACAAAGATTTGGCTTCTATTATCTTTTATTTAATCTACTGGAAAATATGGCGTTGTGTGCATTACATATTCAATCATACAATCATGATGAGGTTAAGGAACCTCTGTGAAGTGGACTAGATCACACTAGGATCCTCAGCCTGTGACCTAACCCTCAAAATCTATCTTATCCGATCCTTCTATGACCTTATTACCACAATTATCAACAACCAATAACGATCGAACATCTACCAACCACAACCTATACCTCCTAGGTTCATATTTATACTATTTTACAGGCATATAGCCATTACAATCCTTATCAAAAACCCTAACCCTATCATTGTTAGGATTTCCTGCCTCCTCGCCATGTGGTTTTTCCTCTTCCATGTTGTTTTCCCTTCTTTTTTTGCATGTTGCTTTCTTGCCATTTGTTGCATGTGCTCCAAAATTAGTTCTTTCTGTCCAAAAATAGGTCTTTCCTCAAAATAGGCATGCACCCAACCCTTCTTTGATGTAAATGGAGAGGTATTTCCATTGAAAGCATACTTAAAAAGAATCATCTAGACCTCCTACATTCTATCTATAGATATGAAGAGTCAATCGACCCTTCTATGGTTACTTGAAAATATTTCAATTGATAATGTAACTTGAAAGAGTCAATCGACCCTTCTATGGATGCTCAAATGGATTTCAATTGATACCTTAACCTAAAATAGTCAGTTAACCCTTCTATGGATGCTTACAAGTATATCAATTGATACTTTAACATGAAAGAGTTAGTTGAATTGTATTCATGTTACTTGTAGTTAGAGAAGAGTTGATCAAACCTTTTCCGTGTTTATTGTACATAGAGAATAATAAACCAACCCTTCTCCGTGTTACTTTTGGATAGGAAATAGTTAGTTGACCCTTCTCATTATTACTTGTGAATAGAGAAGAGTCAGCCTATACATTCTATGGATGCTCAAAAACATTGAAATGGATATCAGAATTGAAAAGAGCTAGTTGACCATTATGTTGAGTCCTCAAAACATACTCTTTTTTGTCACTTTTCTATCCTAAACTTCCATCCAAAGCCTATAACTATGAACCAATTTGTATCTTATTTTACCATTTTTCCATAAATATCATGCTCAACTAGATAAATTGTCTATTGAAAGATATTTGATGTGAATTTTCCATTCTACGCTCATTTGTATTCTTCCTTATGCAATTTGATTTAATTAGTTTTTACTTTTCATGAGTCGGTATAGAATCTTTGATCCTGTAGCAACTCAAATACAGTTTTGGAGCCACAAAATTGTTTCTGCAGCAGAATCAATGTCCAATAGGGTCATGCACACTCTAGGTTGGGATCTTGATATGTAGAATATTTCAAATCAGCACTTGAATCTTATCCACCTATCAACGCAAGCCAAGATTCCTCCAGTGGTAGAAAAACAGGATAGCAAAGAAATAAAATAAAACAAATGCAGAAATAAAAAATAGAAGATATACAATACAATAGAGACACATATATGTGTGGTTCACCTAGTGTGGGCTACATCCACCAGATAAATGTCTAGGTCTTTCCTTTTTATTATCCAGCAAAATGAATTGATACAACCTACAACGCACAATTTGTAACTTCCTCTTCTTTCTCTCACAGCCTCCTCTCTCAGAATAAAATATTCACACACATACACAGTCGCAATATAATTTCCTCATAAAAGTGGGTTTCCTTATAGGGAACAAAATCCCTAAAATAACTTCTATCGTCATATTTGTGACCTTATAATGAAGGGTCCATATTGACTATGAAATTACAATATTTTACACGGCAATTTTTCCAAAAAAAATTCTTCGGGGACGTTGCCCCCGAATCCCCTGCCAAGGGGGGCTAAAAAAATTGTCCCCCCCCTGGCGATATTTTTTTGGGGGGGGAATTCCCCCCACATTCCCCCATCAGGGAATGGGATCCAAGCACAGCTGAAACAAACCTCTGAATCGGGAAGATAATCAGGTTCCACAACCAACATCTAGGTTACTCAGTGCATGAGACAATTCAAAGATACAGTAAACACATGAACAAATGGAGAACCATGTAAGCTAGATCAACACCAAATCAGCATGAGGTGGAAAAAATATTTAATGAGATAAATCCATGCAACATGTCATGAATTTATCCATACATGGGTTGATAGAGTTCATTTCATATAACCATGAATATTTCAGATTTGAATTTCAAACCCATGCCAAAATAGAGAAGCAATTTTGCAGGGTCAATTTTGAGCATATGAAGGAGAATCTCGGAAATAGGGGACATGGGTTTTGTGTACAATGATCCCAATCAGCTTATTCACGAGTAGTTTCCTCAAAACCTGAAGGGTCTAGGAGATATGCTTTATTCTCTAAAACAAGTTTTTCTAGAATTATAGTTGCAACCAGTTTGAGGATCCGTGAGACTTAGATATAAATGATCTTGATTTTAATGTATAAATATGCGTTATCAGACCTTCATAGGGAGGAATAAATTTTATTATCAAGATTTTGTAACATTGTACTATTGTTTGAAGTTAGAATGAAGTTCTAGTTATTGTGTATTTTTAGAGAATTATATGTTTTAAGTTCATAAAAGCTTAGTTCATATGATATTTCATAAGTAGCGTTCCTCAAGCCAGGAGGGCCCCTTGAGGAGGAGTACATTGCTCAATTATTTCATTGTTGGTATTGTGTGTTTATTCATTTGTGTGATTTACATTTATGTGCATTTATCTTTATTCAAATTCATTCATTTTCGTTTACACAAGATAATTAACACAACAAACATTAATTGAATAATCGATTGTTATCTTAGCAGTAAGAACTCTTATTGCCTTAGATGATTGAAATATTGTCATTAAAAATACAGTAGATTGATGATCCAAGTGTTTAGAATTATCCTTATGTATTTTATTATTATTATTCTACATCAATTGCAAATACTTTATTCTTTCTGCAGCTGAACAAAACTTTGTTTATGCAGCCAAAGTAATGAACAAATTTATTTTTTCATAAGCAATCATTTAGGTATAAATTGGAAGTTAAGGCCTACATATATTTTTCATGCACTTCATCATTTTATGATCCCCATGTTGATAATTTAATGTAGAAAAGTTCACCTAATTGAACTAACTGGCACATTCTATGGATGCTATTTGTAGATGGAGAAGATTCAATTGACCCTTCTCCATGCTATTTGTAGATGGAGAAGGTCCAACCAATGACTCCTCGACTCTTCTTTACCAACCCTCTTGTTTATCAAATGGAATGAACTAAGTGAAGGATTAGTGTAGATGTGGAATATTATCAAATAAACCATGATAAAAATAAAAACATGATAATGCACAACCATTTATACTTCATGCATTAATCACTCACTATCAATTAGAGACTATAGGTATTTATCCTTTTCTTTCTTGCAGTTGTAGAGAACAAGGAAAAAACATAAGTGAAGAGTAATTAATGTACTTCACTAATAGGGAATTCAATAAAGGATTTATGATATAGAATAGATATTTTTATAATTTATCATCTATCTTTGTTCTTTTTGGGAGGAAAATTTGGAAGTATTAGCATGAAAGGCCCATTTAAGGGGTAGGCCCCAATTTCATTATTTGGGGTTGGAAACTTCCAAATCTAGTTTGATGCATAAAATGATGTTTTTTGGGGTCAAAAAATTTTGATATTATATCTCACCCTATTGATTTTATTTTTCACACTGTAATATTTCCAATGGTGAAAAAATCACCTCAATCAGAGTTCGTATGTGAAAGTTACGTCTCCCACAAGTTAACATACCTCAATGAACACCTTGGTGTCAAATGGATGTCACGTAAACCCCCATTACTCAAACATATGGAGATATTCAAATGTGGAATTTCAAGAAAATTATAGAGGGTCCAAAACCCTAACATTAATTGAGGGTTGAGACATGCAAAACCCCTAACCCTAACCCTTTTGGAGAAATTTCTATTTTCGACACACTAGTTCAGTGGGAGTTAATTGACTAGTTCTGTTTTAGAATTTCTATTTTTACCATCACTATTATGCATGCATGCATTCCTAAGGAAAGCTAATTGTTTGATTGTTTTTCTTAATTATGAAATGTTTTTCCCTATATATGAGTGTATTCCACTCATTCATTGTATCATATTGACCATGATCTATGTATCAATCATCAACTCATTGGAGTAGTGTGAATATATTTTCTCAATCTTCCATATTGAATCTCTCTTCCTTTCTTGATAAGATTTGTTTGTACTTTTTTTGTCTAGATCTACTGTGCAAGTTTCCATGAAACACTGACCTAGTATCAGAGCTATGTTGCTTGGAGCAAGCCAGACAAGCCAAAGAATAAGGAAAATCAGGGTTTCAACGAGCTAAATCCGTGGTCGTAACTTTCAACAATTATTCCTCCCAAAATATTATGTTTTGGAGAAAACAACTGCCAAGAAAGTAAATCGGCCCATTTTGGAAGTGGGTTTTCAACCGTTTGGCTAGATTATTCACCGTTTGTTCATAAATTAAGCCACAAGATAGCCTCCTGAAAATTATATTAATCCGTGGTTGTACCTTTCTACAGTGATTTCTCCCAAAAATATTAAGTTTTTAAGGAAATGGCCCACATTAAAAGTAAATCGACCCATTTTGGAAGTGGGTTTTCAACCGTTTGGCGAGATTCCTCGTCGTTTTCTCATAAAGTAAGTCGCAAGATTATCTCTTGAAACTAATACAAATTTTCACTTAAAGTGCCCTTTCTATCGTGATTTCTTAATTTTTCACTTGCAGATCAAGAGTAAATTTTTAGGGGTTCTTAGAAACAGTGGGAGAGATGGATATGAAAACTATTATACATTCAAACTTGGTGGTAATCCTCACACCATAAAATTATTTTGATTGGAATCCCAAGGTGACATAACAACTCAAAAGAAAAGGACTATATAATTTGACGATGGCGACATAAATAGAACCTACATCAACGATTGAGAAGATGAGATGGGCGAACCGTAAGGATGAGGCCACAGGAGTACTTCTTGAGTTAATATCCACTGATTTATGGTTTCATGTTGCTGCATGCAAGACTCCAAACAAGATCTGGACCACCCTGGAAGGACTCTTTGAAAAGCAAGATGAGATGCGAGGTCATATGCTTGAGGTAGAGTTGAATACCTTAGACCCTAAAAGTTTTGACAATATACAAGTTTTTTTTACTAAATTTAAATCTTTGTTATTAATCTTGGGTGAATGTGGTATTTATAAGTCTACACAAGAGAAACAACTTATTCTAACAATCTTGGCCAAGCTAGGACCAGAATACGTTGTATATGTCTCCAATTTCCATTTTGGCAAATGTTTTTTTGGAACAAATTGGAAAATGCCTATGTTGGCTCAATTCATTGAGTCTCTTACATAAGAGAAGAAAAAACTCATACAAATGGGCCTCATGCAAGATCCCAAATCACATGCACTCACCATGCATGATGGAAAACGGTCATCCAAACAGAATGGGAAGGAGGGATATTCCAAACCCTTCAACGATTCTTCAGGTTCCAGAGACTCTTCAGATTCCAAGAAGAAGAAGAAGGGAAAGAAATGCACTTACTGCAATAAACCAAATCATGAAGAATCCACATGAATGAAGAAATAGATCGATCTTATGGAACAGGCACTTCAGCATAACAACCTTGGAAACGTCATTCTAGAGGGAGTCAAGAAGTAGAAGGAAGAAGATCTTGCTCCTAATAAAGTTAATCATCATGCTTTGGTTGCAATTAATTCCTCATTTGATTCATGGAGTATAGATTATGGTGCATCCCATCATATGGCAGAGAAAGATGAAGTTTTCTCTTCTTTGAGTCCATGCTCAAGACCCCCTATTCTCATGGGGGATGACACTCCAGTAGCAGTAGTAGGAGAAGGGAGAGTGGAACTCCATAATGGCAGTTTTGAGAATGTTCTACAAGCTCCAAATCTTTCTATGAATCTGCTATCAGTTTATCAGATCACTCAGAAAGGTAAAAAAGTTGAATTTACAACAGATTCAGTTTTAGTAATTGACATGCATGACAATTCCATTATTGAAATTGGTGAGGTGGATCACAAGTCAAGGTTGTATAAATTCACTAAGTTTTTTGATGATGACTCCTCTATTCTACTTACACATAAGGATACTACTTTGCATGCACCTCCAATGCAACATGCTTATACTCTTATTCTTCCATCAATTTCAGACATCAGAGATGATTCCGTGTACTCGGATTATGTACATGGAAATAAGCAGGTAGTACAGCCAGATAAGAAACCAGCGCCAAAGCTTCAAAAGATGCCCAAAAAGACACAGACCACACTTCAGGCAGTAGGAAACCTTGCAGGGAATCCATTGGATTCAAGCATTACTATATCTTAGCATGAGGAGCCTTCTCATGTACTTTCAACTTCAGAACCTACGATGTCCATGCATTGCTATATGGTTCAATCTACTGATACACAAAACTATAATAGGGTTGTGGGAAATCCATTATGGAAAACAACCATGCATAAGGAGGATGACTCACTCCTATAGAACTAGACTTGGTATCTGGTTCCACTTCCACCAAAAAGGAATATTTTCAGGTGCATATGGGTCCACAGGATCAAAAGGTACAAGGCTAGACAAGTTTCCAAATGACTTCATCAGATCCATAAATATTTATATATCTTCATGAAGACTTTTAGTGAGCAGAAGTTTCAGACTTTGTGGTATCGTCTTGCAGTGAATAACATAGTTGCCTAGCAGCTGTCGTTTTCTTCTTTTGATACCTTATCTTTTGAGGGGGGGGTTTGTTCCCACGTGGTTTTCCCTCTTTCCTCACTTTTATTCAGTGTTCATTAGTTGCATTGTACATGAGTACATAAACTGGCCTAGTAGTTGGGACTCATTTTTTATTCCATAGTGATGTCCAGGGGGGGTGTTGGAAAGATTTCTATTTTCAACATGTTAGTTCAATGGGAGTTAACTGACTAGTTCTATTTTAGAATTTCTATTTTTACCATCACTATTATGCATGCATGCATTCCTAAGTAAAGCTAATTGTTTGATTGCTTTTCTTAATTATGGAATGTTTTTCCCTATATATGAGTGCATTCCACTCATTCATTGTGTCATATTGATCATGATCTATGTATAAATCATCAACTCATTGGAGTAGTGTGAATATATTTTCTCATTCTTCCATATTGAATCTCTCTTCCTCTCTTGATAAGCTTTGTTTGTACTTGCTTTAGCTAGATCTCATGTTCAAGTTTCCATGAAACACTGACAAACCCTAGACATCTATATGGCTATGTTAAACATTGGGCTACTAGAAAAGGAAGGGGTTCCATTCTTATGGCATTGTTATTTTCCAATGGTTGATAAGATCATGTAAGAGTGGGATATTGAAGCATAACATAGGAGGTAGAATATTTTGTAGCATCCATTCAGGACATAGTGTCAACGACAACTCCATCGTGAGTACCCCTTTCTTTGTACTTGCATTTCATAACTAAGAAAAAGAGAGAATAAAATATGCCTCACCTTCTAGATAGGTTTTCTCATGTATTTGGTTTCCCAGGTCACATCTTGTGTTCATTTATGTGGATGGTGTGTTCATTTTCTTGTTTTATTTCATTTTAGTTTCAGTTAATTCCATAATTTTGAGCACTACTCTAGTAATATAAAATCTAAGATCTAAGTTAATAAATTGAATAATAAAATATTTCAAAAATTGTAAGATATATTGTGATGAACTATTCCAGTGGAATATCCACTATAGTTTACATATCATATTGGCATCAAAGTAGTTATCTTTGTGGTTTTGTGGGAAATTATAAGATATAGAAATTGGCTTAAGAAGGAACTCTCAGAACCCTACCCATGGAGGATGATCCCAACCATAACAACCCTTGAGATGAGATAGAGGGGATATTTTTTAAGTTGGAAGAACAAGTCGTTGATATCTCTCACAACATGGTCATCCTCATGGTGTCCCTAGCGAACGAGTTTGTACCTTTTATGGAGGTTGATGGCTCTAACTTAGAAGCTAGATCAAATGAGAAATAAAGAGATAATGAAGACCCACGAAACGAGTTGAAAAAATAGCCATAGAAAGAGCAACCAATTTCCAATGTCATCACTTCTTCACAATCTCTATTTAAAATGGAAGGGAAAGTTGACATCAAACCCTACCAAAGTGGGATTTTTGTTGTTAAGTTGAATCATTGGTTGCAACAATTAGAAGTTTATTTCAATGTCCATAACATAGAAGAAGTGAAAAATATTTCATTTGCTTGACTGAAACTATAGGACCATTCCCTAACCTAGTGGGAAATCCACAAGGAGACACTTAGGCTAGAGGATGATCGATCAATAAATAGGTGGAGGCATTTAAAACCCTCATCAAGTCCCAATTATATCCTATTGGGTATGTAGAGGACTAGTGGATATGTTAGTATCACTTAGGAAAAGGAAAGGATAGAGTGTGCAAGAGTACACCACCAAGTTCAAAAAAATCATTATTGTGTTGGGTGTATGTCCCAAGAATCCATACACACTCCTCAAGTATCTACGATTCTAGAAAGTCATTTATGAAAGTAAGTGATGCTCTTTAATCCCAATATAGTTGATGAGGCATGTGTGCAAGCATGGTACATGGAGCATATGGGAAATGATAAAGGACAACCAAGTGGTTCTAAAGAGAAAAAACACTAAGATACTTCCAAGGAGGGGAAGAAGAAGTGGAAAGGAAAGGATAAGAAGGAAATACATTGATCAATTTCTGCAATATGTGTAATCGTATTCCTTTTAAAAACACCATCAAAGGACAAGAAGTAGCAAACATGTTCTTTGAAAATGTTTGAATGCACTTTGGGATACCAAGGAGCATTGTCTCATATGGGATATGAAAATTCTTAGTGTCTTTTAGAATACACTTTTGGAGAAGATGGACACCAACCTGAAGAGAACTAAAAGTTTCCATCCATAAATATATGGGAAAATAGAAGTAGTCAACATGAAATTGGTTCATATTTTGAGGGGTTATAATCAAAAGAATCCAAAGACCTAGGATAAAATTTGATTTATATTCAACACTCTTATAACAGAACAGTCCACAGTTATTTTGGTAAGTCCCCTTTTGAAACTTGGTTTGGGTATTTCCACCATCACCCTTGGATGTTGTATATGGACAAAAAAGAGGAGTGATGGAATACTTCATAGGAGATACATTTAAATTAGAAAACATTGTTGAAAACATTATACAAATCCATCTGCAAGTACAAGAGACATTGAATAAGTCACAGTAAAAGTATAAGGCTCAACATGATCAACACATAATTGAGCAAACACTCAAGGTGGGAGACAAAATTTGGATGCATCTAATCAAATAAAGGTTATAGGGTCTAGGTAAGAATATAAAGTATTTGTGGTATGGTCCTTTTGAATTATTGGAGAAGGTAGGTGATAATGTGTATAGGATTAGTCTACCCCAATACATGTGCATTTACTCAATAGTGACTATTTAAAATATAAAACTCTATTAGCCTTCCATGTTGGATCAATAAATTGAGGATAAAAAACTACCTACCATATAGGACTTAGCACCAGAAGATCAAAAAGAGTTGGTAGATGATACATTTTTGAACAAGAATTCCAGAACTACCAGACAAGGGAAGCATGGACTATAATAGATAGGGTTAAAAGGGAAACTTGCAGGAAAAGGCCAAATGGAAAAAACAAATTGTTAACTCATTCAATAAAATATTTTTGGGACCAAAATCATCTCTAAATGGGGAGGTATGATCCTAAATGGATAATTATATAATTTTTCATCTATCTTAGTATTTTATAGAAGTAAATATTGGAAGAATTGGCTTGTAGGTCCCAATTTGGTGATTTAGGGACTAGAAAATTCTAGAACCAAGTTGAGGAATTGAATGACAATTTTTGGTGTCAAATTTTTTTGATCTTAACTCTCATTTCATTGACATTTTTCTACACACCATAATCTTTCCAATTGTGAAAAACTCACCTCAATCAAATTTATTCCTCTCAAAACTTGACCTACCCTATTGACCACCTTGGTACTAAGTGGATGTCACATCAACCCCCATTACTCACACATGTGGGGATAGTTACATGTGTAATTTCATAATAATCTATAGGGTACAAAAACTCTAAAATTAATTGAGGGATAATTCATGCAAAAACCCTAACCCTAACCTTAGACACCTATCAGGTTATGTTAAATATTGGACCTCTAGGAAAGGAAGGGGTTCCATTATTTTGGTATTGGTAATGTTACATAGTTGAGTAGAGAATCTAGGAGTGGGATATAGAAACATAATAGAGGAGGTAGAATATTTTACAATATCCATTCATACAAAATTTCCACAGCCACTCCACAATGAGTGCCCATTTCTTTGTACTTGCATTTCATAATTGAGAAAAATAGGAAGAGCATAGGCCTCACCTTCTAGCTCAGTTTTCACCTATATTGGGTTTCCCAATTCAAATCTTTTATTCATTTGTGCGGATGATGTGTTTCTTATTTTATTTCATTTCAATTTCAATTAATTCCATAATTTTCAGCACTACACTAGTAATAACAAATATGAGATCTAAGGTAATAAAATACATAAAAAAAAATATTTTAGAATATTGTAAGATTTGTTTTGACAAATTGTTCCAGTTGAGTATCCATGGTAGTTTACATATCAATTTACTATAAACTAGATCCCCTATGTATTAACCATGCATGTCTTGGAAACTAAATAGATAAGGAAAACAAACCAAGTGAAGGGAACTATAAAAACAAGAGGCTCTTAGTTTAGATATGACTCAAACAAGAGTATTTATGTATTAGATTTATATTTTCTAAAATTAATAAGATCATGACAACAACACAAGTGAGAAGATTAACTACTATATGAACTACAATCTCTATTTTTTCCTTGCATCTCTCTTGCAAATTGTAGAGACCATGAAAAGAAAAATGAAGTGAAATTAATGAATGGATGGACTATGATAGTCAGTGATAAAACTATATAGATCATTAAAAAACAAAAAATGAGTGGATTCACAAAAAAACTATAACATTTTAATACTAAGTATGTATCTCTTGCAAACTATATCATAATAATAAAACAAGTGAAGGGATTTACTATGGCAATAATTCAAATATTGCTATATCTATTTGAGAATCTAGGTATTAGCTCTATCTCTCACTTAAAAATGGAAATATCATAAAAACAAGACAATCGAAGGGAAAACTAAAACCATCATCCCATAAGTATTAGCCATTCCTCTCATGAAAACCATAGAGATCATGACTACAAAACAAGTGAAAGACATTCATTGAAGGAATTCACTATTTCACTCCTCTAGTTGTTGTGAACCATGAAAGAATTTGTAGAAAGGCATAATCATTACATTCAACATGGGTGGAGGTTGTTTTGGTAGTTAATTTTGTTTTCAGTTGAGGACCTATTTCAACTTGGATTTCCATATTAGAAAGTTCATTGAATGTCATTCTCCCCCATTTTTAAAATAGTCATGTCATTGTTAAGGTTTTGTGACAACCTTTGAATATTACTATTTCCATCTATATTATATGTGTTGATAATATCATCCTTATATTTTTATTCAATTTCATGATTAGTGTGAATATCTTCCAAACTTCCTTCTAAAGCCATGGTATCAATAATAAATCCTTCAATGTACTAATACATCGAAGCATCCTAGTTGATGTATGATACTCCTCTCACCATTAAATGGAAAATACATGAAAACAAGAGGGAATTCATATAATAACAAACTATAATAGATTAATTATTTCAAAGAAAGAAAGAGAACGAAATTGCAATAATGAATGTGCCTGAAGCATTAGGGTTTAATATAAATAATAAATGAGTTCTCATGGTGTATATATGTACTTGGAGTTCAGGAAGTTGTTATCCATTCCAAAAAATCCAAAGTATCCATGCATTTTAAAATAAAATCCACATTCTCAACCACAAAAATCTACCCACAAAGTCAATAAAATAAATTCCACAAAGCCCTGAAAACCACAAATCCAATAGAATAAATTCCATGAAACCAATAGAAGAAATTCCACAAAGCCCTAAATTCCACCATGATGGGAAGAAAAAGAAATTGGTCAATAACTAGCAGTGGGTACCACAAATCCTTGAAGTCCATTGTGATGGTGAGAAAAATACATTGGATGACTAGCTTAGGGTACCATGTACAACCGAAGCCCTTAACTATGTGAAGGTATAGATTCCAAGAAGCTATTAGAAGCTCCAAACTCCACCACAACAATGAGAAGATGGTAGTCTAGAAAAATAGTGAGTCGATAAGTCACATTAATAGAGGATGCCAAGTGACAATGGAGAACTATGACTTTCAACTGATTGTTTAAAAAAAATGTTAATATTACAATATTTTTATTTAAATACTTCAATATTGTTATTTAAATACTTAATATTGTTATAACAATAGTGTGTTATCAAAAACAAATTGTTATATCAATATTGGTATTCCAATATTTTTACACAATTTAAGTTATAAAAAGCATCTTTGGAAGGATTCCACTACCACCCTAGCCCATGATCAATACCCCCATTTAGGAGAGTATCATACATGGAAATGGTGTCCCAAGGGCCCAAGAAAACAACAATTTTCAAGCTCAAATGAGAATTATTACCCTTGTTCAAGTAGTACATTCCTAGCCTCTTTATACACATAGACTATGATAGATAATTTATCTAATATATCATACACCAGAACCATTTATTTCACTCAAGATAGAATCATCAATCATCCTTTCCTTAGCTAGCCCCCTCACACAATGTTTCTCTCTCTTTTCTAATCTCTCAAAGGTGTAATATCTCCCTCCAAATAATTCCTCTTTGTAATTCACCCATCCCCAAGCTAGGACACACCACTGCTAAAAGACCCAATAAAATTTTTGATACCAATTCTAAATGCATAAATAACACATACAACATTACATTCAAGCTTATAAAATGGTCCATGCTAATTAAAAACGTAAATTAAAGTACTTAACTATGCACAACAGAAACTAAACACATTGAGAAACATAACTAGATATTTGCATGCATCAGTATACTCACACCATGCAGCAATAACCCAAAATATCTCAGAGTAAAATGCACAACAACTATATCAGCATTTAACATAAATAAGAACAACTAATACTACCCTTATCTTATGAAATTTGCAGCCTATTGTAGAGGACAGATGTTCCTCACAACCATAGAATTGTTGTTTCAGTGCTCAAAAACAATTCACCCCCAATATGGGGCTATGAAACCACAAGAGATGGTGGTCCCTAAGGTTGGCTAATGTCCCCTTCTTAGTAGTCAATTTCCCACATCCAATTCCATTCCACCATCTCTCTTCCCCATAACCAACAAAATCCAATGGATGGGATCCCCCTTCACTGCTCACAATCCCCGAGGCCTTCCCACTCCCCTCTAAGGCTTCCTGCACAATTTGGATAGGAAATATATATGTCAGGACCTCAAGGATTCTATAGTTACAACATGAATTCGCACAACAACAAAGCACTTGCTTCTCTTTAAAAAAATTCAATATAATATTACTCACAGGACTGCAACCTCTCTTTTCATGAAATTATATCTCCAAGAAGCTACCAAACATGCACACTATGGCTTCCTTCAAACTTCAGCACTATGAACTCTCTTGCTATCCAAAAATCTCCATGTAAAAACTGCTCCACAAGAAAAAATGTGACTCTCTAATTCTACCCCTCTATCCATACAAATTTTCTCTCTTTCTCTTGCTTTCTTGACTTACACTCTTCCCCAAGTTGATTGTGCCCAACCTCCATGCTCTCAATAACTATGGGATGTGACTTCTCACACACACCCTCTTACATGAATTTAATGATCATATTTGGAAACACTCAACCAAAAAATAGAAGGTTCATAGTAAGGATAAATTAGAAAGAAATGGTATGGGTTTAATAGAAATGTGTAAACACTCCCCCTTGGACCCCTTCCCTCTCTTGTGAAAACTAAGCTGCCAAATCTCTATATGTGTCCATCTACAGCTAGTGATACATTATATATATTATATTCAATATAAACCATTTACATATTACATCACTTGGTCCTCGTCCTTACATCACATTTATAATACACATCGTTAGTTTGGGGTTTGAAAACGGGGATTTTACATTCCCCTCCCCCTACAAACTACACTTTACTTGGTGTACATCACCATACAATTTACACATTGACATACATAAACATTACATCAAATTACTTGATAATTCTGCAACTATAATGACTCATGTAGAAATTCCAACCAACAACTCTCTTTTACCCTCAACCTACACATCAATTGAATACGAAATCTTAGAGTTGTGGCTCCAGGAACTCCAACTGCCAAAATGGAGTCTTCATTCACTTATATACAAATGTACATTTAGTTTTCTTTAAAACTTGTAAATATTTGCGGATATGCTTCCCACATGGATTCCTCGTGCTCCCATGTAGCATCTTCAGGACAATATAAGGTCCATTGAACCTTTACCAATCTGATGGTTTTGATCCTAAGCACTTTGACTTTCTGTTCCAGGATGCGCAATGGTTCCACCTGGAAGTACCCTTCATGTTCCACCTAGATCATAATCCAATCAATCACATGGTTATGATCAAATACATACTTTTTTAATAAATATACATGGAACATGTTATGAATTCTCATGGATCCAGGTAATGCTAGCATGTATGCAACTAAAACTATCCTTTCTAGAATTTCAAACAACCCACAATATCTCGTTGCCAACTTCAGGAAACTTCCCAATTTTGGCAAGTTTCTCTTGGCTTTAACTTTTAAAAACACATGCTCTCCCACTTTGAATTCTCTATGTGTTCTTATTTTATTGGCATGTCTCTTATGCTTGTCTTGTGTAATTTTCAAATTCTTCCTAATATTTACCATCTATTTTTCCATTTTCTTTAACAATTATGGCCCAATCATGGTTATGTCTCTTAGGTTATCCCAACTTAATAGGGTGTTGTATTTTATACCATACAATGTTTCAAATGGGCTCATATTCAATGATTCTTGATACCCATTATTGTAAGAAAACTCAACTAAATGGATATAGTCCTCCCACCTAGAAGGCTTGTCCATTACATACATTCTCAACATGTCTTCAATTATCCAGTTAATTATCTATGTCTTCCCATTTGACTCTGGGTGATATGTTGTACTGAAATTCAAATTGGTCCCAAATCCTTTAAATAACCCCTTCCGAAAATTGGAAGTGAACTTCGGATCGATCCAACACTATTGCCTTCGACACACCATGTATCCTATCAATTTCTTTCATATAAGTTTCTACAATATTGGTTCCCCTTATGAGTTACTTTTACCAGAATGAAATGTGTAGCCTTTGTAATCTTGTTGTCCACTACCATGATGGAATCATGTTTCTTTGTTGTCCTGGGAAATTTGGTAATTAAATTGACAGAAACAACTTCTCATTTCCATTTAGAAGTGGGAAGTGGTTGTAACAATCCTATTGGATGTATGTGCTCTACATTTACCTTCTGACATTCCATGCATCTAGCCATATAATCAGTGACATCTCTCTTCATACTAGGCCAAAAATATTGGCCTCTTATAGCTATAATAATTTCCTAGTATACTAGATGTCCAACGTGTGGCACATTGTGCATCTCCTTTAAAACTGAATTTCTCAATTCCTGAGAATTGGGAACATAAACTTTGTCCTAGAATAAGAGGATTCCATCCCCTTCTAGTTTGTAATCCTTATATTTATGTTGTACATTATTTTGTTGTAAGGTTTCTTTAACTTTCACATAATGCTAGTATGTTATTATAGCCTCTAGAATTTTGTCTTTTAAATCTATCCTATACATACTAATGGTTGCAGCATGCATTTTATGCTCCCTTCTATTGAGTGCATGAGCCACCTTATTCTCTTTTCTCTTATGTGCTTGATTTCAAATTCATATTCACTAATAAATTCCATCCATGTAGTTTATCTATCATTTAGTGTTGATTGTTCAAACAAATATTTCATACCACTATGGTTTGTCCTCAATTCAAATTTTATACCCAGAAGGTAATGCCTCCGCATCCTTGAAGCATGTACTATGGTTTCCAACTCTAAGTCATGTGTGGCATAATTTATTTCATGTTCCTTCAATTTTCTGAACTCATAACAAATTACATGTCCATTTTATGTAAGGAATTCATCGAGCCCTTCCTTGCATGCATCTGTGCACACAACAAAATCCTCATCTGGATCTGCAACTTTTAAAATAGGTGCACTAATTAGTAAACCCTTTAAGCGCTGGAAATTTTCTTCACACTTAGCATTACATTCAAACTTTACTCATTTCTTTTGCAAATATTTTATTGGGTGTGAAATCTTGGAGAATCCAACAATGAATATCATGTAGTAACCAACTAGACCCATAAATGATCTAACCTTTGAAATGTTTGTTGGCGCTAGCCAAATTTTGATTTCTTCAATTTTATTTGGATCCACTCTTATGCCATATTTTTAAACAATGTGACCCAAATAATGGATCTTCTTTTGATAAAAAGTGCATTTACTTAACTTGGCATACAATTGGTGCTCTCTAAACACTTGTAGCACCATCCACAAATGTTTCTCATGCTCCTCCTATGTCTTGGAACAGATAAGAATATCATCCAAGAATACAATGACAAACTTGTCCAGGAAATATTTGAACACCCCATTCATCAGAAACATAAATGTGGAAAGGACATTGTCAACCCAAAAGGCACCACTACAAATTCATAATGTCCATGCATTGTCTGAAAGGTTTTTTTTCTATTATCTTCTTCTTTGATTCTCACTTGATGATAATGGGATCTCAAGTCAATCTTGGAAAATATATTTTCTCCCCTCAACTGATAAAAAATATCATCAATCCTTGGCAAAGGATATTTGTTCTTGATTGTAACCATGTTTAGTTGTTTGAAGTCGATACATAACCTCAGTTTTCCATCTTTTTTCTTAAAAAAAAATAACTAGGGCAGCCCAAGGAGAAACACTTGGGTGTATGTACCCCTTCTTCAAAAACTCTTCTAGATGCATTTTCAATTCTTTTAGCTCTGGTGTGCTCATTCTGTAGGGTGTTTTGGACATTGGGGTTGATATGGGGATTAAATCAATAGATAAATATATATCCCTCTTTGGTGGAAATATCAACAACTCCCAAAACACATCTTCATTCTCTTTCAACATTGGATAATCTTCAAGATTTGGCTCATTATCCTTCATTGGCTCTTCCATATGGGTTGCATATATTTGGAACCCTTTTCTAAAGCTTATTTTCATCTATAATGTTGAAATATCTTAGACAGATATAAGCCTTGGAATACCTTGCACTATCCTCAAATTCCCTTCCTCATAAATACATGTGAAATACTTGTTATAACAATTAATATAACACAGTTCTTTTCTAGCCAATCCATACCAATCAAGCAATCATAAAACCAAAGTGGTATGATGGTCAAATATTCCTTAGTGTTGATTCCATTCATGTTTATTGGGCATTCATTAACAAGCTCATTGATTCTTCTCTTGGTTCTAGTAGCTAGTTGAACTAACCAAGACTTTTCATGCTTACATTTATTCAATTTAAATCTTTCAACTAGATTTTGATCTATATAGCTATGACTAGATCTAGAATCAATCAAAAGAGATATGGGTTGATTATAAATCTTACCTTCCACTTCAATCAAGTGGTATTGATTGTTTTCATGTCTATTATCCAAGGATGCATATATCCTTGGCATGTTTTTGCCCACATCCTCTATTGTCTCTTCCTTCTTGATGTTATGCACGGTCCTCATCTTATCTCCCTTTTCAGGACAATATTTATACATGTGATATCCTTCACATCCCCAACACTTTATGGGTTGTTGTCTTGGTCTCTTTCCCAATGAATTTATCATTTTCTAATCACCTTGAGATGGTTTCCCTTATTGATGTGCTTGAGAACTATTCCTGATGAAAGGTGGCTTGAATCTTTTCTTCCTTTGATCCATATTTCCTTTATTCTTGTCATTCCAGGCATTTTGGAAAGTTGTCCTTCCTTTGTTATGCTCATATAAATACTTATCCTTTCTTATCGATTCTTCTAAATTCCTCGACTCATCAAACTGAATTTTATCCTTGTAGAAGGATGGTAGTCCACTCGGGAACCTCTGAATTTTGACCTTCTCATCTCTAATGAAAATCACATAACTGAGAAGTTCCAAGAATTTCCTCCCATATTCATCCATTTTCATTTTCCCAAGTTTGTGTTCAAAGAACTCTTGCATCTTCTTGACGTAATATTGCTCTGACAAGTACTACTGTTGGAAATATTTCTTGAACTATTTCCAAGAAAATATCTTCTTATCAAGGTGCTTAACCTACTTTATCCGATCCCACCACATATATGCCTTTCCTTGAATATGGTAGGCTATAATTATAGCTTCTACATTTGATGAGTAATCAGGAAACTATAAATATTTCCTCATTCCCAACAGCAATGCTTCTACATCTTTTACCTTCCTATTTTCCCCATCAAATGATGATGGCTTGATCTTCCTAATCTCCCCTTGCAATCTATATGACCCATGTATCCCCCTTTGATGTCTGATAGGAGACACATTTGGGTTGTTTTCTTACCTTGAACATGCATATACTCTTCTGGTCAAGTTCCCTGGGGAATTTTGATGTTGATGTCTTATAACACGCCTTGATTGTATTTATCCTCCATGATAATCCCTCCTAGCATGAGATCTAGATACTTATACTTTCATTGCACTAGCCTCTTGTTTTGTGCCAGAATGTTTGTTGACTTGCTTCTACAACATATTCAAACTTTGTAGTATCTCCTCTTGATATTTCATGATATTTTCATTATCATCCCTATATCTTTGCTCTTCTCTTTGCAGGATCCTCGTAGTTAAAGGTTCTTGCTTGTCTCTTCTTCCATTTCACTCTGTCTCATCATTTCCCATGTTGACATGCAGAACTTTGACTTCTTCTTCATGGTTGTAAGATCCTTGGGAATCATCAATATCTCTAGTTCTCATACAGGAACTAAAAAAAAAATCCATGTATCTCTAGTTATGCAACAATTTCAGTTAGAATTAAGCATATTGCAAAATATTTATTAATTAGATTACAGGTCATTCTTCATTTCAAATAATGAAGAAAAAAATTGCACTAAAACAATTTATGGGTTGATATATGGCTTCTCCTCATCAAGACCTTTCCAACGACTATTTGTTTGCTCAAATATGAGCTTCGAGATGAAATTTATGGCCAGTGAGGAAGTTTAGGTTGTTTCCCATTTTACCCCTTACTTCTACATGTGTCCAATTTCTCTTCCTACCCATTTTTATGTACCCATATTCCAAATTTCACTCCACAACTGTCTTATATGGCCCATAAGCTTTCCATAGACTACTCTTGTGCCCCAAACGGACCTCCGAGCAAGGATTTATGCACTCCTAAAGTAAATTGGTGCCAAAATTATACCCTTATTAACCATTTCAGCTATAACTTTCTCATACGAGCTCTCTTTTGTGACCGAAATAGCTCATTGGAAAGCTCTCTCTAATTTCTTTTATTTAAGCTCTAGAGATAGGGTGTACCAAGAGTACACCTTGTTCATGTGACTTCTGACTACCTAAAAATGTCGTTTAGGCCCTCAAAATCGCTCTGTATGTTGAAGACCTTCGAAAGTTGGAAACAATTCATAGAAAATTGACTATTTTTATTGTTATAACAATATTTTAATCTGAGTTTTCGATCTCAAAATAGAGAAAAAATATCATTCATTGATATGTTAAACCTTCTCCAGGCCCACGAATGAATCCCCATTGTTGATCACCCAATTTGAAGTAACTTGGGTCATTGATCCAAGCTCCATTGACGATCAATTATTTCCTTTCAATGCGCAAAACACCCTGCCAATTTCAATGACCTAACCATCGATCATCAATGATTTCCTTTAACAATCAATTTTCCAAGACATTGTTAAATTGGCTGACCCGACCATCGATCATCGACCTTTTCTTGGCTGACATGGCATGACACATATATGTTGACATGGAATGACACACAGATGTTGACATGGCAAGGCAGGTCATCCACCTCTTTCCTTCATCGACGATCAACAACTTCTCTTGGCATACGAAATCGCCTCACCAATTCCACCAACCTGACCATCGACCATCGGCAATTTATTTTGGCGGATGGAATACTTCACCAAACTTGTCGACCCAACCATCAATCTGCTCCATTTCCAAGCTATCGAAAATGAAACTCAGTCATCAATCTACTCCACTTTCCAAAATGTTGAAAATGAATGCCAACCATCGATTTGATCCAATTTCCAAACTGCCAAAATGAATTCAAACCATCGATTTGATCCACTTTCCAAACTACCAAAAATGAATCTTGACCATCGATTTGATCCACTTTCCAAACTGTCGAAAAATGAATCTCGACCGTCAATTTGATTCACTTTCCAAACTATCAAAAATGAGTTTTGACCGTTGATTTGATCCACTTTCCAAACTGTCAAAAATTAATCTCAATCGTTGTTTTGATCCACTTTCTAAACTGCCAAAAATGAATCTTGGTTGTCAATTCACTTCATTTTCAAAACTCCAAAAATGAATCATTGTCATCGATTCACTCCATTTACAAAACTTTGAAAATGAATCCTGGAAATCGATTCACTCCATTTGTAAAAATATGAAAATGAATCCTAGCCATCGTTCTATTTCATTTTCCCAACCGCCAAAAACTTATAAGTTTTTAAATCAATATATGATGAATCTGAATCGTTGATTTCAAAATCAAATGCAATCTCGGTCGTCGATCCATCAAACTTCACCCAATTCTTTGATGGCCATTAAAACATGAATTTCGACCTTCCAAGTAAATTTTAACTTTGCAATATGTAGTTTAACATCCATGATCATCTATGAGAGGGTTCTAAGGTGAATCTTAAACTAAATTGTTTATAAATTGGGGATTTCACTCCAATTTCATAACTTTCCCCCAAATCCACCACAAACTAAAATTTGTACAATGAATTTTTCCAAATTCGTGCTAGTTCTTGGCCCATATGGGTCCAGTGTTGAACTAGAAACTTTGATACCACTCTGTAACACACCCATCCCCAAGATGGGACATACCACTGCTAAATGAACCAATAAAACTTCTGATACAATTCTAAATGTGGAAATAACACATACAATGTGCCATTCAAGCTTATAAATGGTCCATTCTAATTAAAAGTATAAATGCAAGTACTTAAACATGCACAGCATAAACTAAAGATATCCAGTAACATAACTAGATATTTGCATGCATTATTCTGCTCACAACATGCAACAATAACCCAAAATATCTCAAATTAAAATGCACAACAACTATATCATCATTTAACATAGATAAGCACCACAAATAGGAACACTTATTTTATTAAATGTGAAACCCGTTGTAAAGGATGAATGTTACTCCCATCCTTCAAATTGTTGCTCTATTTCTCAATATAAATTCACCCCTGAATTGGGGCTATGAATCCACAAGAGATGGTGTTCCATAAGGTTGGCTAATGTCCCCCTCTCAGCAGTCAATTTCCCATAGTTA
Organism: Picea engelmannii; assembly: GCA_009831015.1. NCBI lineage: Eukaryota > Viridiplantae > Streptophyta > Pinopsida > Pinales > Pinaceae > Picea > Picea engelmannii. The sequence continues at coordinate 818,104 of ML776808.1, forward strand.
ATTCTAGTCCACCAACTCGCTTCCCCACGACTTGCATAACCCAAGGGATGGAATCCCCCTTCAATGCTCACAGACCCTCAAGCCTTCCCACTCCCCTCCAGGGCTTCTAGCACAAGTTGGAAAGGAAATCTCTCTGTTGGGACCTCAGGAATTCTACCACTGCAACATAAATTCACACAACAGGAAAGCACTTGCGTATCTTGACAATTTTCAAACATAATATTTCTCACAAGCCCGCGGCCTCTCTTCCCATGAAATTACAGCTCCAAATAGCTACCAAACATGCCCACTATGGCTTTCTTCAAGCTTCAATGCTCTGAACTCTCTTGTTGTCCAACAATCTCCATGTAAACACTGCTCTACATGCAAAAATGTGACTCTCTAATTCTACCCCTCAACCCATATGAATTTTCTCTATTTATCTTGCATGGTTGACTTACACTCTTCCCTAAGATGAGTGTACTCAGCCCCCATGCTCTCAATAACTATGGGATGTGACTTCTCACACCCACCCTCTTACATGAATTCAATGATTGGATTTGGAAACACTCAATTAGAAAATGCAAGGTTCATAGTAAGGATAAGTTAGAAAGAAATGGTTTGGATTTAATAGACATGGGTAAACTCTCCCCCTTGGACCATTTCCCTCTCCTATGGAAACTAATCCCTTGAATCTCCATCTTTATCCATCTACAACTGGTGATACATTTTATTTATTATATTCAATATACATCATTTACATATTACATCACTTGACCCTTGACCTTACATCACATTTTAAATACACATCACTAGTTTGGGGTTTGAAAATGAGGATGTTACACTCTTGGGATTCTCGTTACCTACTAGATTATTCTTGGGCGAAAATTTATTTAGGGCCAAAATTACAAGTGTCAAAAATTAGGTAAAAGGTAATCTATAACTCATCCCCTTGGGATTTTTACCCTAGTTAACTTTTGGAGGGATTTTTCAAGTCTTTTATCCTCCCTCAAGCTCTCTAGGTATTAGTTTTAGGTGGTTACCCTCATTGAACATGAGTTTGGATTCAATTCCCATCTTCTTGATCAATGTCATCCTACAACAAGTTATCATTTTCTAACAATGTCAATAAGCATATGGAATATGAACCATCTAAATCATTATGAATAGAAATGGATCATAAAAGAAGGTACATAATCAATTATATATATATATATATATATATATATATATATATATATATATATATATAGAGAGAGAGAGAGAGAGAGAGAGAGAGAGAGAGAGAGAGAGAGAGAATGCTCAACATCAATATGAACGAATACTCATGTTGTGCCAATTAGGAAGGTATTCGTAGTAAACTTGAAGCATCCACATGTGTCTCAATGTTCAATATAAGTGAACATTAATGGAAGTAATCAACAAGGGGGGTAATTAGTCCAAAACATCATCTCCTAATGAGTATCCTAGAGTTCATAACTAATTTCATGTACGAGGGGTGTTATAGCTAGGTTGTTTCGATCTATCCATGATGAAAAACTTCTTGATTTAAGACTATATTAATAAGTTTTGAATATCTTATAAGAACATTCCTTCCCAACAATAATTATACTTATGTTATGTCTATTTATCCATCATTAATATCTTATTAATTTGATACTAATTTTGTAATTTTAAATATCTTATAACAATATTGCATGTGTGTATATATCTATCCATGACCCACAACTTTTTTAGAAAAGATGTTTTTGTAGTTGTGAGGGCCTCCCCTTTCCACTATTAAAACTGAATACTTTACTAAATAAGAATTGATCCCAAACCAAAATAAATTAAATGTAAATGTAAGCTTCAATAAATGCAATTGTGTGTTATAAATGTATTTAAATATATCCCAATGACTCTTTTAAATTGCAAATTAGAATTAATATATTATGGTTCAATCACTTCTAAATGTGTGGATTTATTTTTGGATGGTTGCAAATTCATTGAGTAAATGGATTACCCAAATAAAAAGAAGTTAAATAGTAATGACATTGGACCCACTTGCATTATTGTCAACATTATTGAAGTTTTAAATGAAAACATCAAATTACCTCATTCATCAAATGATGAAGAAACGTTACCTGAAGCTCTGTGGTCCTTTATTGAGTGGGATGTGTCACAACAAGTTAATCACATTGGGTGTCAACTACCACATGTTGAGAATGTTTAAATAGACACTTCAATGTTCTATGAACCCCAAAATGGGACTTGCAAATCAATGGTTTAAAACTAATTATCCAATTTATTCAATAGTCAATATCGATGATAAATTGAGTTTCATTTATATATATCCATAAGATAAGGTGGCATCCATTTCAAAGGAAGTTGGACTGTTACATAGATGTTCAAGGAAAAGAGCTTAAATAGACTCTGGGTCTTGTCACAAATGTGGATGAGCATCATGTTATTAAAGGAGATAGGTGGGGACCTCTTTTGTTTGTTATATTGGTGGAAGAAAAAATATTTTGTTGAAACAATTGCTTATCCTTGGTGCCACTTAGAATCATATTTCTTTGGCCAATATAAAAAATAGTGGATGAAAAAACAAGTTCCATGTTAAAGGCGAAAGGAAAAGAACAATTAGAAGGTCTGACCTCAACAACAAACAATACTCACAACCTTATTAAGTTCTTAGGAGTAAAAGTGACAAAATATCTTTACAACCACTTCAGACACCCAAGGCTAGGTGATGCTACCAAGGGTCTCTACATTGGACCTCTATGTAACAAACTCGATGATGAATTTTGTCCAAAGCATGATGTTGTTGAAGGACAAATTCTCAAAGTATGGTCTGCAGACCCACATTGTGTGATATGGTTAGGGAAGACAGAGGAGATTATTTATCAAGATTATGATACTAGTGTTGAGACATACAGGGTAGAGTTTCAATGGTGGAATCCCACTAGAATACAGAGGGAACATAATGATTTTTACAAAAAAAAAAGTTAAATAAAACTCAATAGTGGGTTGTTGGAAGAGAAGAAATGACACTCATTGATGTGAATAACACCATATGTGCATGGTCACCAATGGCGAGAGGGAGATGAAAAACAATAAAAATAAGTGAGAAGAGATTTGCATCAATTGAGGCATGGTGAGAACAACTGGCATAGAGTGAAGTGATCAGGAGAAATGTTGATGAATCGGATTTAATTTGAGTAAAGAACTTCCACAATTTTCATTTTTTAATGATGTGTATCATGTAAGAACTCATAAATTAGTAATCCATATTATTTATGTATTGTTTAAGTTAAAGACCATTTTTTCTCTTCTATGTTAGCCCGAGATATGGGCTTTGGGATTATTTACACTTTAATATAGTTATGGTGTTTCCATAAAAGGTAATAGACTTACTCATAGTCCTCATTTTTGTATGTATGGATCATTATTATACATTGCTTGAAATATTTATTAAAATGTATAACTCTTCAATGCAATATTATCACTTGTTTTTATTTTTCTTCTCATATATTTAGAAATGTAAGTCATAGTGATATGCATAAACATACATGAAAACAAATTTCTACATCAATATTCAAATTTGATGTCGACACTTTCAAAATCAAAATTCACATTTTCAAAATAGAAATACATACTTTGAAAATTGGAATTCACACTTTTGGACACATTGGAAATATGATTTTGACACTTTTAAATCATATATACACATCTTCAGATCCTATATGCACACTTTTAGATCCAATATTCTCACTTTCAAAATTATATAGTAGCACTTTGGGAACATAATATTCACGCTTTATACAAGATCTAAATATAACAAAAAACATCATCATAGAGAAGGAAATGATGATTTAGAAGTTGAGGTTGAATATGTAAACCCTCCCTCCAAGACTAGGGAAGAAGCAAAGTATTCACAGGTTTCCCCTTCGTGGGAGGTAGTAGTTACAAAAGATTAAGGAACCAAGTGAATACATTGCCTAGTAGTTACAAAAGATTAAGGAACCAAGTGAATACATTGCCCCTTCTTGGGAGGTAGTGGTTACAAAAGATTCAAGATGACGAACCAAGCAAATACCTTCTCCCTTTGTGGGAGGTGGTGGTTACAAAAGTTTTAACATGAGAAAGAAAGCAAATACATGAGTCTCACAACTCTTAACTTTAATAAATACTAGGTTCTCAAAACAAATACGAAAATCAAATTATTGATTTGCAAATAATTTCTGTGAAACTCTCTCAAGGACCATAAATAAAGATAAAAAAAGAAAGGGGAAAAAAACAAAATCAATAATTATATTCCTTATTAGTCTTTTGTACTCAATATTAGGTTTTACTATCAAGCTAAAAATATTTATTGTATGTAGCATATGCAACATGTGACATCTTCTTTTTATATAACTAAGAAATTACAATTCTTATATATGTTTTTAAAACATATAAATATATTTTAAAACCTTGCATTATGATGTGAAAGAAAATTTTCCAATTTTTTAAAATAAAATGTATGTTCTTTTTAAATGCTCTAGTAGCATATGCAACATGTGACATCTTTTTTTATATAACTAAGAAATTACCATTATTTTCTTATATATGTTTTTAAAACATATAAATATATTTTAAAACCTCACTGGTTATCATGTGAAAGAAAATTTTCCAATTTTTTAAAATAAAATGTAAAGTTGATATGGCAATTATCCATATAAATAAGAATGTTTCAAATTATCTAAGTCCTTTCTCTCAACACCCCTACCCCACCTCTAACTAACTCATATTATATAATCACTGAAAGGAACACTTATTTCAACATCAGAGTTAAATATTATCCACTTTATAAAAAGACATGCCATTGAAATATTCATGAAAGTAAATAAAACCATAAAAGCAAGTAAATAAAACCTTGGCTTTGTATGTGAGGGATCTATTCCCTAGAGAGAATATCATTTATGGAGGGTGGTCCCATCATGGACCCCGTCGGATTGAAATTGTTGCATTCCCTCAATCACGTGATTGTATAGACTACA
>ML776808.1:841106-859022 GCA_009831015.1 Picea engelmannii
CTCTCTCTCTATATATATATATATATATATATATATCCTTGTCTAACACTCCCTCTCTATTGTTTATTAATTGGGTTGGTTTTCATTGATGTCAACCCTTGAAGAAAGTCTGGGAGCACAAAGGTTTGGGAAATGGACCCAAGTTTGTTTGATGTATAATGGTATGAGTTTTGATATATTTGCAGGAAATACTATTTTATGTGGATAGTACATGTCATGCCAGTTCCAGTGGTATGTGGAATGTCACATAACTCCTCACGGTTAGTCGAGAGTTATGGCCATGTGAAGTTGGAGAACCCTCATGAGTCATCTAGAAGCCCCAAAAGGTCAAAGTAGTCAAAGTGGTTGCAAAGAAGAAATTATTTAAATAATAAAGTGAAGTGATGAGTGGACTTTAAGTAAAATTGGATACAAAAGAAATTATTTAAATAATAAATTTAATGGAGAAATTACTAAGTGGACAAGTGGTTAGAAGTGGGTTAGACCTAAAATAAGGAAAGTGGGTTAAGATGGTTAGAAGGTAATTTAAATAATAAAGTGAAGTGATGAGTGTACTATAAGTCAAAGTGGATACAAAAGAAATTATTTAAATAATAAAGTTAATGGATAAATGACTAAGTGGAGAAGTGGTTAGAAGTGGGTTAGCCCTAAAATAAGGAAAGTGGGTTTAGATGGTTAGAAGGTAACCCCTTGAGGAAGCTACATGAAAGTATAAATAATAGGCAAAGGTCTCTCATTTTTAAACACACTTGAGCATATTGAATATCTACAAGTGACTGAGGTAACCAAAGGATATCTAAGCCGAATTTCAGAGGGAAGGTGAAGTAAAGAAGGCTGAAATTCAAGGGAGGATAAATTCTTTTGATGATGCTTTCTAAGGTGTTTTAGGTAAAACTGTCATAACTTCTTCATAACAGATCCAAATTCAGTAATACAAAATGTATTGGTTAGAGTACAGTTTGTAGTATTATGTGTACCATTTTCATATCCATACAACAAATATTTCGTGTGGCGCACGCTCTACAAGTTCGCTCTCTAGAATAAGCCAGAATTCAACAAGGTATGTTATTTTTTCTATAACTCCTTTTCTGAGAGGTGCCAAGTAGTGAAACCTGGAGGAATTGCACAAAAGACACTAAAGAACATTGTGTACTATTTTCATATATATATTCATTACAGGTACATAGTTATGATTATTTCAAGTTAGAGTTGTTGATTAATCCAAAATTAGTCATGTGAGACTAAAGTAAAGTTTGATGAAAATGATAGTCTCTTGTTGTTAAAGTTAAGGAAGGTTTGCAGGTATGTGATCATATACACCAGGTCTATTATAGAGTTACAAAACAGATTTGGATGATGAAATTGATGAGGGCTTTTGGTAGAGGTACATGTTGGGTACATGGTTGAGACAAGTAGTTGATGAGTTGGCACATACATGAGGTGTATAGTTGATGATGTTGGTACATATTTATGAGTCATATTTTATGTGTATTTGATGCATGATTGGTACATATTTGGTGCATGGTTGATGCACTCGTTGATGGTACAGGTTGAGGTACAGGTTGGTGCATAGTTGATGCACTTGTTTATGGTACAGGTTGTTTGGACAGGTTATTTGTACAAGTTTGGTGCATGGTTGATGCATTTTTTTATGGTACAGGTTGATGTATGGTACATGTTGGAACAGGTTATTGATACAAGTTGTTACTAGTTGATTACGGGTTGATTGCTACAGGTTTACAACAGTATATCTCACAGTGATAGTGTGACAGTGGTTCCATCATTCTACTTCTACGTCAGGGTAGTTGGACGGGGCAAGGACAAGTGGTTGTAGCCACCTTCCGGTTGTAGTCGGAGAACATAGGGGGTTGTAGCCTCCTTATGGTTGTAGCGAGAGAATTGGGGAGTTGGAGCTTCCCTCGGGTTGTAGCCTGAGAAACTAGGGGGTTGTAGCCTCCTTCTAGTTGTACCTAGAGAATTGGGGAGTTGGAGCTTCCTTCAGGTTGTAGCCTGAGAAACTAGGGGGTAGGAGCCTCCTTCTAGTTGCAGCTGGAAAACAAAGAAATTTGGTGCTTCCAGTGAATGTAATTCTTAAATACATATAAGAAAAGGCATTTTGTGGGTTTCTCTCGCTTTGGGTTTCCACATAAAAACATCGGTGTACTGTGTATGTGTATGATTTCTCGTTTTTTCATTGTTTATTTACTCCACAACTATTTGATGATAATGCTACATTGATATAACACTTTCATTATGTGGTTAAAAAGGATTGTTTCTCTATTACTAATTCACCCTGCCTCTCAGTAATCCAACAATTGGTATCAGAGTTGGTTCCTTCAAAAATCAGTTTAACCACTGAAAGGTAGATCATGGAGAGAAGCAACATGTATAAACATGGAATACCATAGTTTGATGGACAAAAGTATGAATTATGGAGCAGAAGGATGAAAACATATATATAGGCACAGGGATTTGAAATTTGGCAATCTATAGTAGATGGATACAAAGAACCAACAATTATGCCAACAAGTCAAAAAGCAATAAAACTTGGTCAAAATAATTCCAAAGCCACAAATGCACTTTTGAATGGTCTTGGTGAATCGGTATACACCAAAGTTATGCATTGTAAATCTTCTAAAGAGATTTGGGACAAAATTCAAAATATTTATGAAGGAGATTCAAAAGTCAAAGCAGCAAAGATTCAAAATTACAGAGGTCAGTTCGAACAACTAAAGATGAAGGAAGATGAGAATATTGCATATTACTTCTTACGAGTTGATGAAATAGTAAATCCAATCATAGGATTGCGAGAAGAAATTAAAGAATATGTAATTGTTCAAAAGGTACTAAGATCTCTTCCTATGAGATTCGATCCTAAGATATCAACGCTGGAATAAAGAGTAGCTCTAGACTCAATAAGCATGGAAAAACTATATAGAATCTTCACATCATATGAAATGAGAATTGAATAGGAAAATCCAGATATAAAATAAGCATCTTTCAGAGCATCCAAAATTTCAAAGGAAAAGGGAAAGAAAAAAGAAAAAGAACATAGCAGTAGCAGTGACATCTCAAAGGATGATGAAGAAATGGCCAATTTTGTCAAGAGATTGAACAAGGGAACCAACGGCAGATATAAAAGTAAGCTTCCATTGATTTGTTTTAAATGTGATGGTATCGGTCATTTTGCTAACAAATGTCCTCATAAGAAAAATAAGGGGAATGATGAAGATTACTCAAATAGAAAACAAACATATAAAGGCAAAGGAACCACAAAGAAATTTTTCCAGAAAAGCTTATGCACCAAAGAAGACATCTCCTCATCAGATGAAGATGAAGTCAGTGATAGTGAGACAGAAAGAGTTATATTCATGGCAGTAGAAGAATATGATAAAGAAGACACTGAAGAAGAATATGAAGAGGCATAAGTTGACTACCGAGAATAATTGTTGACTGCCATAGAAGTTATAAGAAGAGAAAAGAGGAAAAACAAGAATCTACAAGCAGAGCTAGACAAGAAGGAAGACACTCAAGAAATAGAGCATATCATCATGGAATTGAAGGTTCAAATAGAAGAATATAAAAGAATTGAAGAATCACTCAAAGAACAATTAGAAGAAAGAGACAGGATCATTGGAAATTTGGAAGCAGAGATTGTCACATTGAGAAAGGATCTTCAAAAAAAAAATATGCAGAACAACTCAAAAGTTTTGGATGACATTATTAGCAGTCAAAGGCCTAATCATGACAAATCCGAACTTGGATTCAATCAGACAGAAAAGGGATCAATCTCCAAATAAATAGAACAAGAAACATATCGAAAAATTTATGCAGGAACAATCAAAGGGGATAGGAAGACCTACAAGGAAGATTATAGGGAAACTCCTCCACCGAGAAGATTCATATTTCAGAATTAACAATCGACATAAAAAAATAGGCCTCAGGAAGAAGAAGGATTCATAAGAGTAAATCCTTTCAGAAGATCTTCAACTCCTAGGTATCAAACTATCTTTTTGGTTTTATGTTATGCATGCAATAATTTTGGACATAAAATTGTAAATTGCAGAGCTAATAGAAGGAACATAAATGGTTATCCAGGAAGGCCTAGTGAAACACAAAGAAGAAGCTACAACAAGTTTGAATCGTTGAGAACTGAAGTGGAATGATACAAGTGCAGTAACTTTGGACACATGGCCAAATATTGTAGAATGATAGTCCCTCCTAGAGAACCACAATGGAACAACAACAGTCATAGACAGGAGCCTCAAAAGAGAACATGGATAAGAAAGAAGAATCAGTATAGAAATTGTTAGCAACAATTTTTGTCTTGGGCACAAAAGTACCCAGGTCTACAGGTTGCACGAGAAGTGCCCGAGCGCAGCACGGAAGAATCTCTTTTCAAGTTACAATTCAAGCGAGCGGGCGAAGTTTTATTGTCAAGTGGCCAAGACCCATCTATAAAGCTGATCGATGGTCAGCGGGATCTCGGGGCTACCAAGTTACCCGAGATATAACATCAGAGAAAGCACCTATATTTCAAGACAAAATATGGGTCGTCCAATCCAGTGACGCATGGCGCAATATCTAGTCACGACGACATATCGGCATTCGAGAGTTCGAAGGGTAAAGGTTCCTCGTCATCTCACATCTCGAAACCCCGAACCCCGAAGCGCAGAAAGCACCCAAAGTCAGACCCATGGTTTTGGCGCCTGGTCACAAAGGAGTAGGCCTGGAGGAGGGGCACTAAGGTTTATCATTTGGCAAGACGGCTCCCGAAGAGCCGAGAGCGATCTTAGTCGTTCATCTCGGAGGGACACGTGGTGCGCGATTAGGCTCTTTTCCTTTTCGCCCATCGCGACTTCGAAGTGCAAAGAGCAGCTCTTTCATATCCCCGAGACGCGAAGCGTCGAATATGTCCCAGACCCGAGCCCACAGTATTACCGAATTAGTTCAGGACCATCAGGTCAGAGAGGGGCGCGTGGCACCCATTAGGCCCTCTCGGCATTTCGCCCATCGCAACTTTGAAGAGAAAGGAGTTGCTCCTTCCTATCCACGAACCCCAAAACACCGAAAGCACCTTTGGAGATAGGCACAAGGTCACAACCTGTAGTCACTTGGAGGCAATAGAAAGAGCTACGCAAAGGGCTGAAGCGTCAGGTATAGCTGCAGAAGGGATCACCGTGTTCTCCAGGTGCCAGTTCAACTTGATCTCAACCCTGATACCTGCTCGGAGTAAATGAAGAAGAGAGAGGGTGGTTGAAACCTCACCTCACTCGTTAATTGCAAGGTATGGATGTCCTGGCGGGAAGTCTGCCCGAGATGGTCCTCTGTACTGGTTCTTTTCACAGAAGCCATGCTGAGTCCTCGACTCACCAGGGAAGCCTGTGCACGCTAATTCATCATTTAAGGGCTCAACTACCCCCTGGCATGATCCATGCAGAATTAAGGTGGCGTATGACAGAGGAGTCCAGACCAGATTTGATTAAAGAGACACCTCATCCCGAAAGTCTAGGAGGCCTTTATTGGGAAAATGTTTAGGAGTATATATACTTAGTTTTGATATTTTTCGAGGGATCGATGGTAGAGCGAAGCTCCCAATTGTAAAGTTTTGACAGACACTCTAGTTCTCTGGTTATGCATCAGTATGTAAGATTTCTTGTTTAATGACAGATAGTTTTCTTACCCCATCTAATTTCCATCTCATATTGAGGGCATTCATGATTGACTGATTCACATGAATTATTGCAATTATGTTACGATAAAGGATTTATTGTTGCATTGTTGTATTCTTTGGTTTTCTGTGTTTGAATGTAAGAAGATCTTGCGTTTAGATGTTTCCTCCTACAATCTATTAGAAACCTAATGTTTACGACAGACCTTTGCATTTATCTTATACAAGTCTTCCCCCTATTCACCCTTACTACAACTCATTGTCTGAAGTTTATCTAAGACCTCACTTTCCCATGCATGCCTGGCCTAGTTTCGGAGTTAGAACAATATTGTTTTGAGTTAACTTCCATTTGATCACCCCTTTTTATAAACAAATCGTGACATAAACTGATGGGCATTGGGCTCTGCTCCTGCTGCAATCCAAGAGTGACTTCTGACGCTAACATTTCTGGCGTCGTTGCGGGGGATGAAGTTGAAAATTTTCCCCGAGATTGAACGACAATGAGCCTCTGATTCTAAAGGTGCATCAGGTATCAGAGCCTTTCAAGATTGCTACTATGCACCTAGTGACACCATTGTGATGACCCCACTGTGGCAAACTTGTCGTGTTAATTGTGGCTTTCAGAGGCAGGCACACGCGGTCCCATCCACAGTTGCCTCTAGCTACACCTGAAACTGATCCGGAGGTGGTTCTCAAGAAAGGAAAGGCCTCTAGAGGAGAAGCTTTCACCGTCGAACCAAGTAATCTGCCATCTCCTTCTATAGGAACTCCATTTTCTCATCCTCAGTTTCTTAGCAGACCTTTTTCTGAAGTTTCCCATTTCCTGAATTTTGGGAGTGTTCCTGTTGAGTTTTCCCCCCCTGGTCTGGGATTGGAGGGAGAAATCCTTGTCACTCCCCTCTCCCCTGAAGTTGTACCTTGGCGTAGACCCAGGACCACAGGAGATTTCCTCAATCCTAGCTTTATCACTCCTCCCCTAGTTACTATTGTCGCTTCTGCGCAAAGAGAAGCATCTGTTGACTTAAGCCCGTTGGCCTTCTCCCTAAATCCCCTATTGTTTCATATTTCACTTAGAATATTATCCCCAGTATCCCCTTTTCGAGCTCCTTCCCCTCCGAGTTCTCCTCCATGTAATATCCCTATGGTAGGACCAAATCCCCCTATGACCAGAATGGAGGCTATTATAGCTGCTAGGTATGCTCCCCTTGTGTTATCCTAGCCTCTCAATGCCCTCCCAGCAGACGGTTATCTCAAGCAGCTACCCATGAAGAGTGTGGTCATGGATATTGTGGTAGCTGATGTCCCCCCCAAGTTTGGCATGATGTTGTCAAAATCTTGGATTAAAAAGATTGGAGGAACATTACAGATGGATCTCATATATGCCACCATTCCAGTCTTCAGAGGGGAACAAAGGAGGTTATATAGGGAAGCTCAGTTGGCCTACATTGTTATTGACGAAGCAAACCCCACCAATCACCCCATCTTTGCACTTGACACCGATTTGGGGTCTAGTTTATTGCAACTCACTGATGCTCCTGAAGACCCTTTCCAATTCAGAAAGCAACTCAGTCTTAATTATCTAATTCCCCCTCCAACCATCTCTGTTTGGAAGATGTTTTTCAACGGAGCTTCTTCTAGCGAAGGCGCTGGCGCCGGAGTAGTTTTCATGTCACCTTCTCAAGAGACCATATCCCTGTCATACAAGCTGGAATTTGAAACCACCAACAATGTGGCAGAGTATGAAGCTCTTGTTCTGGGTATGAAGGCTGCAAAAGAAATGGGAATTAAAGAGATAGCAGTATTTGGAGATGTTGAGTTGATTATCCAGCAAGTCAGAAATGCTTATCGTGCTAATAATCCCCGGCTCAGAAATTACAGAAATGAGGTATGCGACCTGATTGATCATTTCTTCTTGGCTTTTAACATTTCTTTCATTCCGAGGGGGGAAAATACTTCAACTGATCCTTTATCTGTCTCAGCTAGTTTTCTCAAAGTTCCTCTGCCGCCTATGGTCAAGTATGATGTTGAAATAAAATATAGGCCCTCTGTACCAGACAATGTCAAGCATTGGAATGTATTCGAAGATGATTTGGAAATCAAAAAATTTCTCCAATCTGTTGATGAATTTTTTGCATTGCACATTGATCAGGATCCTGACCCGGAAGGTGACCCTCACCCTGAGGTGTTTTTAAATGAAATTGCTAATCACCAGATTATTCAGTTGCCTAGAAATCACATTTCGAGGGGACTAGTCCCTTTAGAAAGACTGTTCGACAAGAATGATGTGGCAGTAAAGGGTAATGTTTCAAATGAATATGTTGATACAGCCAAATGCAACATTGGCACACAGGAGGAGCCTAAGTTTGTCAAATTATCAAGCAGCCTGACCAATGAATAGAGGGCGGAATATATTGAGTTATTAAAGGAATTTGCTGATGTGTTTGCATGGGCCTATGAAGACCTCAAGACTTATGACACATCTGTCATTGAGCACAAGATCCCACTAAACGACGAAGTTAGGCCACTCAGGTAGAAGCTGAGACAGATAAATCCCATGTTGTTGCCCATCATGGAAAGAGAAGTGAAGAAATTGTTAGATGCCCAAATCATTGTCCCCTTGAGATATTCTAAATGGGTGGCCAATTTGGTCCCGGTGAGGAAAAAAAGTGGAGAAATCAGGCTTTGTGTCGATTTCAGGAACCTGAACAGGAGCTCAAAGAAAGACAATTATCCCCTGCCCAACATGGAACACATATTTCACAGGGTAACCGGTGCATCTAGGATTTCCATGATCGACAGTTTTTCTGGTTATAATCAGATATCAGTCATGCCTGAGAACAGAGAAAAAACGGCCTTCACCACTCCTTGGGGCACATTCATGTATGCCAAAATGCCTTTCGGATTGATGAATGCAGGAGCAACATTTCAGCGAGCCATGGACATAGCCTTCATCAGGGAGAAAGATCAGTTTGTGGTAATCTATCTGGATGACATCACAGTCTTCTCGAGGTCAGATAAAGAGCATTGTTGTCACTTGAGGAAAGGTTTCTTGAAGTGTTGAAGGTTTGGTATTTCCCTAAATCCCAAGAAATCTTTGTTTTCTATGAAGGAAGGGAAGTTATTAGGCCATATAGTATCAATAAAGGGAGTGAGGATTGATCCTAGCAAGGTAGAGGCAATTCAGACCCTGTCACTTCCTAGATCTAAGAAGGAAGTTCAGGCCTTTTTGGGGAAGATTAATTTTCTGAGGAGATTCATCTCAAATTTTGCTGAGCTGGTGAAACACATCACAGCCATGCTCGGGAAGGGAAATGAAGTGAAATGGACCGTTGAACCCAGGGAATCTTTTGTCCAAATAAAAAGGGCATTGACTGAGGCACCTGTGTTGATCAGTCCTGACTATTCCAAAGATTTCCTAATTTTCTCTGTTGCTTCTTTTGATACAGTAGCAGCGATCTTGTTGCAAGGAAATGAGGAAGGGCGAGAGTAACCCATTGCCTTCTTCAACAAGGCATTAAGAGATGCAGAGATCAGGTATGAAATCATGGAGAAACAGGCCTATGCCTTAGTGAAAGCTCTCAAAGATTTCAAAGTCTACGTCTTGCACTCAAAAGTGACCGCATACATTCCTTCAGCCTCTGTGAAGGACATCCTTGTAGAGCCCGATATAGATGGGATGAGGATTAAGTGGATAGCCAAGATCCTAGAGTTTGAATTGGAAATAAGGCCTACCAAATTGATCAAAGGTTAAGGCTTAGCCAAGCTATTGGATGAAGCAAATTACAAATCCTTGGTGGTAGATTTCATCAATGCATGTTCAGAAAATCAGCAGAATCAACTGTCTGATGTAGACCCTCAAACAAAACCCATGTTGGCTCGATGTCCTTGGTGTAAGGATGTCATATATTTTCTGTAGGAGTTGCGGCCTCCAGATGGCATGCAAAGAAACAAGGCAAGAGCTCTGAAGCTCAAAGCAGTCAGATACTGCCTTGTCGATCAAATTTTATACTGGAAAGACCCCCTGGGGGTGCTTTTAAAATGCATGAATCCACAAGAGGCCGACAGGATCATGGTTGAATTTCACAACGGCCTATGCGGAGGGCACCATTTCTGGAAAACCACAGCTCACAAAATTCTCAGAGCTGGGTACTACTGGCCCACCTTGTTCACTAATGTCTGTAGAGAAGTTAGAGTCTGCATCCCATACCAAAGTTTTTTAGGAAAGAAACAACTCAATTTTCTACCTTTAAAGCCTGTAGTTGTTTCAGGACCTTTCCAGCAATGGGGCCTAGATTGTATTGGAGAAATCCACCCTGCTTCCAGTGGGCAGCACAGATGGATATTGACTGCTACAGATTTATTTACTAAGTGGATCGAAGCTATCCCCACCAGGAGTGCTTCCCACAAGGTAATTATTGGATTTCTGGAAGACCTCATCACAAGATTCAGCTGACCAAGAAAGATTGTTACTGATAACGCAACCTCATTCAAGGCCGAGCCGCTAGCCAAGTTTTGTGAGCAATTTGGGATCAAACTGATTCACTCCACCCCATACTATCCCCAGGGCAATGGTTTAGCAAAGTCCTCCAACAAAAGTCTAATAAGGATCATCAAAAGACTATTAGAGGACAACAAAAGGGCTTGGGATTCAAAGTTGAAATTCGCTCTATGGGTTGATCGAGTGACCACAAAGAGATCTATAGGCATCTCCCCTTTCCAATTAGTTTATGGAGTAGAAGTTGTTTTCCCTTCTCAGCTAGCCATTCTTGTAGCAAAGTTATTCCAGGATCATCAAGAAGAGCCTGATGACATGATCAAAAGAGTTCACCAACTGGTGGAAGTCTAGCAGGCCAGAGAGCAGGTAATGGACAGAATTTAGGACCATCAGCAAAAGGTCAAACTGTCTTTTGACAGGAAAGTCAAGAAGAAAGAGTTTGAGATCGGGGATTTGGTGCTCAAGTGGGATGTACCCATGCAAGATAAGGGCAAACACGGCAAATTAGACGCCCTATGGATCGGGCCTTTCAAAATATCTGAGGTTTTCTCAAACAACACGTACAGGTTGCAGGATTTGGAGGGTGAAGAGGTTTTCAACAGCCCAGTAAATGGGCATTTTCTGAAGAAATGTTTTGTTTGAGCCTTAGACAGCTCCTTTGTTTGTAAATATTGTCCTTTTGGTTCTTTGTTCATTTTCCTTTTTATTACTTTCGGCTTAGTAAATGACTCCATAGCCCAATAGCAAGGCACTGAAGCTACAAATGAGTTCTTAGAGCATCACAGGGATGCCTCTATCCCCCATGGAGCCTAATGTTAGCAACAATTTTTGTCTTGGGCACAAAAGTACCTAGGTCTACAGGTTGCAAGAGAAGCGCCCGAGCGCAGCACGGAAGAATTTCTTTTCAGGTTACAAGTCAAGCGAGCAGGCGAAGTTTTGTTGTCAAGCAGCCGAGACCCATCTATAAAGTTGATCGATGGTCACCGGGATCTCGGGGCTACCAAGTTACCCGAGATATAACGTCGGAGAAAGCACCTATATTTCAAGACAAAATCTGGGTCATCTGATCTAGTGACGCATGGTGCAAGATCTAGTCACGACGGCATATCAACATTCAGGAGTTCGAAGGGTAAAGGTTCCTCGTCATCTCACATCTCGAAACCCCAAACCCCGAAGCACCGAAAGCACCCAGAGTCGGGCCCATGGTTTTGGCGCATGGTCACAAAGGAGCAAGCCTAGAGGAGGGGTGTTAAGGTTTATCATTTGGCAAGACAGGTCTCGAAGAGCCGAGAGTGATCTTAGTCGTTCATCCCGGAGGGACATGTGGTGCACGATTAGGCTCTTTGCCTTTTCGCCCATCGCGACTTCAAAGCGCAAAGAGCATCTCCTTCATATCCCCAAGATGCGAAGCGTCGAAGATGTCTCAGACCCGGGCCCACAGTATTACCAAATTAGTTCAAGACCATCAGATCAGAGAGGGGCATGTGGCACCCATTAGGCCCTCTCGGCATTTCGCCCATCGCAACTTTGAAGAGAAAGGAGCTGCTCCTTCCTATCCACGAACCCCGAAATTCCAAAAGCACCTTTGGAGATAGGCACAAGGTCACAGCCCGTAGTCCCTTGAAGGCGATAGAAAGAGCTGCGCAAAGGGCCGAAGTGCCGGGTATAGCTGCAGAAGGGATCACTGTGTTCTCCAGGTGCCAGTTCAACTTGATCTCAACCCTGATACCTACTCGGAGTAAATGAAGAAGAGAGAGGGTGGTTGAAACCTCACCTCACTCGTTAATTACAAGGTATGGATGTCCCGGCGGGAAGTCTGCCCAAGATGGTCCTCTGTACTGGTTCTTTCCACAAAAGCCATGCCGAGTCCTCGACTCACTAGGGAAGCCTGCACACGCTAATTCAGCATTTAAGGGCTCAGCTACCCCCTGACGTGATCCATGCAGAATTAAGGTGGCATATGATAGAGGAGTGCAGGCCAGATTCAATTGAAGAGATGCCTCATCCCGAAAGTCTAGGAGGCCTCTATTGGGAAAATTTTTAGGAGTATATATACTTAGTTTTTATATTTTTCGAGGGATCGATGGTAGAGAGAAGCTCCCAATTGTAAAGTTTTGATAGACACTCTAGTTCTCTAGTTATGCATCAGTATGTAAGATTTCTTGTTTAATGACAGACAGTTTTCTTACCCCATCTAATTTCCATCTCATACTGAGGGAATTCATGATTGACTGATTCACATGAATTATTGAAATTATGTTACGATAAAGGATTTATTGTTGCATTGTTGTATTCTCCGATTTTCTGCGTTTGAATGTAAGAAGATCTTGCGTTTAGATGTTTCCTCCTACAATTTGTTAGAAACCTGATGTTTACGACAGACCTTTGCATTTCTCTTATACAAGTCTTCCCCCTATTCACCCTTAATACAACTCACTGTCTGAATTTTATCTAAGACCTCACTTGCCCATGCATGCCTGGCCTAGTTTCAGAGTTAGAACAATATTGTTTTGAGTTAACTTCCATTCGATCACCCCTTTTTATAAACAAATCGTGACATAAACTGATGGGCGTCGGGCTCTGCTCCTGCTGCAATCCAGGAGTGACTTCTGACGCTAACAGAAATGAAGACTGCAGGCTCGCTCTACAAAAGAAGCATGGTTGGTATGTTGAGAGTGGTTGTTCAAAACACGAAGAACATGTGAAAAAAGACCAGGTCCCAAAGATCGCAAGATTGAAAATAAAACGAGATGAAGAAAATTCTACAGAGAAAATGAAATATGTCAGATACAGAAAGATTTGGAAAATAACTGAAAGAAAAGAAGGACAGGTAAATAAGGAACATGTTCAAGAGATTGTACTTTCAAGCACTGTAGTGAAAGATGAATCCACAAACATAAAGAAAGAAGTCAGAGCTCAGAGAGATGATGAATATACTAATGAAGATGATGATGAATACACTTTAGAGAAGGAATTGTTCTGAGCCATCTGACTTAGAGACTGCCAGATAATATGAATAATAGACAGGAGGAGTCTATACGGTAGCTGAGACAGACCAGAGAACCATCCTTCGAGAAAATTGCATAATTTGAGTAGACTAATTCAATGCATTCAATTAGCAGACGTACAATATGATAGATTAATCATTTGTAGTAGTACTTCATGATAGTACAGTGACATATGAGTCAAAATTATGGATAGTTGTGTAGCAGAGTCTTGAACAGTATGGACAGATATGGATGTGAAATCAACTTTTATGAACAGGGAACTTGAAGAAAAAGTCTACATAACAACTGGTTCCTAGAGCATGGTACTCTAGACTGGATAAATATCTACAACAGGCAGGGTTCAGAAAAGGAAGTGCAGACAACAACCTCTACATCAAGGTAACTCAAGATAGTATTTTATTAATTGAAGTTTATATTGATGATATTATTTTTGGAAGTACTGATGAAAGATTAAACCAGAAATTTGCAAAGGATATGTAGAATGAATTTGAAATTTAATTACTTGGAGAACTATCCTTCTTTATGGGTCTTCAGATACGTCAAAGAAACCAAGGAATTTTTATTTCTCAAACTAAGTATATCAGAGAAATTCTAAAGAGGTTTGGAATGGAAGATTGCAAACCAGTTGCAAGTTGAGAAAAGATGATGATTCAATGTCTACGGACCAAAGGAAATACAATTCAATGATTGGTAGCTTACTATATGTGACAGCATCCAAACCAGATGTAATGCAAACATTTGGACAGGTGGCACAACTTCAAGAAGCACCAAAGGAATCACATGTATTAGCAGTGAAGATGATTTTCAGATATCTCAAAGGAATAGAAGAGTTTGTATTATGGTATCCAAAAGGAAAGGATCTATCACTTATTGCCTACACAGATGCAGATTGGGCAGGTTGCATCGATGACCGACGAAGCACCAATGGAGTAGCGTTCTTCTTGGGTGAGTGTTTAGTATATTGGATAAGAAAGAAATAACCATCAATATATTTATCTGCAGTTGAAGCATAGTATATTGCAGCAGTAGGATGTTGTACTCAGGTTCTATGGATAAAAAAAACTTTGACAGATATACAGGTTGAGTATGATGAGCCCATTCCAATCTATTGTGATATTACAAGAACCATCTGTATCTCAAAGGGTGATGCACTCCAAGACTAAGCACATTCCAATAAAGTATCACTTTCTATGGGAACATGTTGCAGAGAAGAACATCAGAGTTGAATATGTGGGCGCAAAAGAACAAGTGGAAAACATCTTTAAAAACTGCTTCCAAGGGAAGCCTTTGAGTATTTTCGCCAGAGACTCGGAGTAATTTCTACTCCAAAATGAATTGTTTTTAATGCTTATATTATATGTCATAGATTTACATAAGGAAGAGCCATAAAGAGGACAGTTCATGTTGGGAGATCAGTTTCAGGAAGAGTTCAGTCAGGGGGGGAAGCCCTGGATGGAAAGACACATTTTCCATTGATTACAAAGTGAGAGAGATTTATCAAATGAAAAGGTAAATTCTTGGAGAAAGAGAACATAGGCATGGTTCCATGGGGAGCGATGGTAACAGGGGGAGCATGAGTGATATGACTTCAATATTGCATCAGAGTGTTTCCATCAAATCCAAAGGGGGAGATTGTTGATTAATTGGGTTGGTTGTCATTGATGTCAACCCTTGAAAAATGTCTAGTAGAAAATTCTAGTAGCACAAAGGTTTGGGTAATGGACCCAAGTTTGTTTGATGGATAATGGTATGATTTTTGATATATTTGCTGACAAGACTATTCTATATGGATAATAATTTTCATCCCATTTCCAGTGGTATGTGGAACGTCACATAACTCCTCACGATTAGATATTTATGGCCATGTGAAGCTGGACAACCCTCATGAGTCATCTAGAAGCCCCAAAAGGTCAAAGTAGTCAAAGTGGTTGCAAAGAAGAAACTATTTAAATAATAAAGTGAAGTGATGAGTGTACTATAAGTCAAAGTGGATACAAAATAAATTATTTAAATAATAAAGTTAATGGATAAATAACTAAGTGGGCAAGTGGTTAGAAGTGGGTTAGCCCTAAAATAAAGAAAGTGGGTTAAGATGGTTAGAAGGTAATTTAAATAATAAAGTGAAGTGATGAGTGTACTATAAGTCAAAGTGGATACAAAATAAATTATTTAAATAATAAATTTAATGGAGAAATTACTAAGTGGACAAGTGGTTAGAAGTGGGTTAGCCCTAAAAAAAGGAAAGTGGGTTAATATGGTTAGAAGGTAACCCCTTGAGGAAGCTACATGAAAGTATAAATAAGAGGCAAGGATCTCTCATTTTTAAACACACTTGAGAATATTGAATATCTACAAGTCACTGAGATAACCAAAGGATATCTAAGTTGAATTTCAGAAGGAAGGTGAAGTAAAGAAAATTAAAATTCAAGGGAGGATAAATTCTTTTGATGATGCTTTCTAAGGTGTTTCAGGTAAAAATGTCATAACTTCTTCATAACAGATCCAAATTCAGTAAGACCAAATGTATTGGTTAGAGTACAGTCTATAGTATTCTTTGTACCATTTTCATATCCATACAACAAACATTATGTGCGGGGAATGCTCTACAAGTTCACTCTCTAGAATAAGCAAGAATTCAACAAGGTATGTCATTTTTGCTATAACTCCTTTTTTGAGAGGTTCCAAGTAGTGAAACTTGGAGGAATTGCATAAAAGACACTGAATAAAATTGTGTACTATTTTTAGATATTTATTCATTATAGGTACATAGTTATGATTATTTCAAGTTACGGTTGTTGACTAATCCAAAATTAGTCATGTGAGACTAAAGTAAAGATTGATGAAAATGCTAGTCTCATGTTGTTAAAGTTAAGGAAGGTTTGCAGGTATGTGATCATATACACCAGGTCTATTATAGAGTTACAAATCAGATTTGGATGATGAAATGGATGAGGGCTTTTGGTTGAGGTACATGTTGGGTACATGGTTGAGACAAGTAGTTGATGAGTTGGCACATATATGAGGTGTATAGTTGATGATGTTGGTACATCTTGATGAGTCATAGTTTATGTGTATTTGATGCATGATTGGTACATATTTAGTGCATGGTTGATGCACTCATTGATGGTATAGGTTGAGGTACAGGTTGGTGCATGGTTGATGCACTTGTTTATGGTACAGGTTGATTACAGGTTGTTTGGATAGGTTATTGTGACAAGTTATTTGTACAGGTTTGGTACATGGTTGATGCATTTGTTTATGGTACAAGTTGAGGTATAGGTTGATGTATGGTACATGTTGGCACAGGTTATTGGTATAGGTTGTTATAGGTTGATTAGGTTGATTGGTACAGGTTTACAATAGTATATCTCACAGTGATAGTGTGATAGTGGTTCCATCATTCTACTTCTATGTCAGGGAGGTTGGACGAGGAGAGAACAGGTGATTGTAGACACCTTTTGGTTGTAGCCGAAGAACATAGGGGGTTGTAGCCTCCTTCTGGTTGTAGCCAGAGAATTGGGGAGTTGGAGATTCCTTCAAGTTGTAGCCTGAGAAACTGTGTGGTTGGAGCCTCCTTCCAGTTGCAGGTGGAAAACAAAGGAATTTGGTGCTTCCAGTGAATGTAATTCTTAAATACATATAAGAAAAAGCATTATGTGGTTTTCTCCTGCTATGGGTTTCCACATAAAAACACCGGTGTACTGTGTATGTGTATGATTTCTCATTTGTTCATTGTTTATTTACTCTGCAACTATTTGATGATAATGATACATTGATATAACACTTGAATTTTTTGGTTCAAAAGGATTATTTCTCTATTACTAATTCACCCCCCCCTCTCAGTAATCCAACATCTATATATATCATTCTCTCTCTCCCACCATTATATTTATCTCTCTCACTCACTCTCTCCCCTTATCTCCATATACTCCCTCTACCACTCTCTCCCCCTCTCTCTCCCTACATATATTTCTCTTTTTTCCCTCTCTCTCGTCCCCCCTCCCACTAGATTTCTTGTTCCTCTCTCTCTCTCTCTACCTATCTCTTGTTCTCTCTCTTTTACCCTCCATCCCTCTATCTCTCTCTCTACCCTCCCCCTCTCTTCTCCTATCTCTCCAACTTCCTTCATATTCCTACCTCTCTTTCTCTCTCCCTTCATCCCTTACTCCCACCCCATATATCCCTCTCTCTCTCTCTCCCTCACTCCCACCCCATATCTCTCTCTCACACACGCATCACCCTTCGTCCCTCTCTCCCTCATTCCCTCCCTCTATCTCTCTCACTTTTTCTCTCATCCCCTCTTCCCATCTCTCACTCTCTCCCTCTTTCCCTATATATCCTCCACTCCCCTCCCCCCCCCTCTCTCTTTCAAGGGATATTGATAGAGGGGGAGAGAGAGTGATATAGGGGGGTAGGGAGTGTAGGAGAGAGGGGTATATGAGGGAGCCATGGAGGGAGTTAGAGAAATGGAAATAGAGAGAGAGAGAGAGGGAGGGAAAGATTCGGAGAGGGGAAGAGGGGGGGGTGTGTGAGAGATAGAGATGGGGTGGGAATTAGGGAGGGAGAGATAGAGGGAGGGAGAGGGAGGAAGGTGGAGAGAGGGGTAGAAGGAAAGATGGTCCTAGAGAGGGAGAGAGAGAGAAAGGGTCCTAGAGAGAGAGAAAGAGGATCAAAGATTGAGAGGTAGAGAGAGCACAAGCAAGAGAGGGGGGTATAGAGAGAGATAGAGATGTAAAGAGAGA
>ML776808.1:879436-895935 GCA_009831015.1 Picea engelmannii
AACAAACACAATGGTTCAAATGGTTACCCTTGGCAGAATGGTGGTATAACACTTCCTTTCATACTGCAACAAAAATGACACCATTTATGGAACTTTATGGATACCACCCTCCTTCCATCACTTCTTCTCTAAAAGAAAAATCTCAACTTCAAGCAGTGGAATATCACATCGAGAATCAACAACAAGTTCTCCAAATCTTAAAGGACAATCTGACCATGGCACAAAATCGCATGAAACAACAAGCAGATCAACATCGCAGTGAAGAAGTTTTGAAGTAGGGGATTGGGTGTTTTTAAGACTACAACCATACAAACAGATGTCCCTCAAGCAAGCCAATAAGGATAATAAATTATCACCAAAGTACTATAGCCCTTATAAGGTGTTGTAAAAGATTGGTACTATGGCATACAAATTGGAGTTGCCTGCATCTTCACAAGTACACCCAGATTTCCATGTTTCATGCTTAAAGAAGGTTATAGGCAACAAGATCCCAGTTCAAACTATATTGCCAGAACTTGACGAGGAAGGAAAAATCATATTGGAGCCTGAAGCCATCATTGACACAAGAATTCGCCAGCTGAGGAATAGATCCATTTCAGAGTATCTCATTAAATGGAGGAAACTACCGACTGAACATTCCACTTGGGAAGATGAGTCTTTTATACAGAAGCATCCAGAGTTACTCAAGCATTGCGGACAACACTTGTCTCAAGGGGAGGGGCATGTTAAGCCCTAATATTGGCTCATTACCACTTAATTGGGGCATATTAGATTAGTAATGTTATTTGATTTATGACGACTTTATTCCATTAGTTGTAATTATACCTCCTAGTCTCCTATATATACCAAGGAGACATTTTCATTTGGAATCATCTTGTACTTGAACATTTAAGTGGGGTAAAAGGAGGTTTCCCCCTCAAAGAGGCTTATTATCTGAAATGATCTCTTTTTCAAGGCGTTGAGTACTTTTTCTGAGGTTTTTCTATGCTATATTGATATTTGGTTCTTAACACATACTATGATAGAAAAATGAAGGAGTTCTTCGAACTCAGATTGGGGAGCATGACAATAGATGAGTACGAAAGGATTATTTTAGAAATGTTGAATTATGTTCCTTTTATAAAGGACGAACAAGTGAATATTCAAATATATTTGAGTGGGTTTCCCTCATTTTTCATTGACAAGATAGAGTATGATGACCCTAAGACCTTGGAAGAAACCATAAGGCATGTTAAGTGTATGTATGAGTAGCAAAGGGAAAGACCGACTTTCCAAAAGGCTTGGGAAGAAAAGATGAAAAGTAAGGTGGAATAGAGGAAGAAGAGATTTAAGCCACCTTTTTTCAGAAATACTACAGAAGGACAGATGAATCTCTAGGAGCCCAGAATGTCGGAAACAGTGGCACAAAAGTCATGGAAACAACATATGCAATGTTGGGGTTGTGGTGGAAATCATATGCACAGATATTTCCCTCAAAGAGGTGAAAAAGAGAGGACTATGCATAGTGTTCCACAAGTTGCGACAGTGGAGGACATGGGAATAAATGTGCCAAGGATTTATGCAACACTGTATAACAACCAGGCTAAGTTTTAGTCACAAATGATCAAGGTGGAAGGTAAGATTAATGACCAACCCATTGTTATTTTAATTGACTCATGAGCTACTCATAGTTATATAGATCCTAAGATGGTGGAAAGATTCCATTTTGCGAGAAGCAAGCTTGGAAAATCTTGGTTGGTGCAGTTGGCTAGAGGAGCAAAGAGAAAAATTAATGAGATGGTTAAGGCATGTTCATTAGAGATGAATGAATTGCACATTAGAGTTGAGTTGAATATGATACCTTTCGGCTTGTATGATTTCCTCATTGGTATGGATTGGTTGGACAATCACCATGTTGTTCTGGATTATTGCAATAAGGAATTCACTTGTTTGGATGAGGAAGGAAATTTTAGATCAGTTCAAGGAATTCCAAGAGCTATGACTATCAGAGAAGTTTATGCTTTGTAGTTGAAGAATTTTTTTGAGAAAAGGGTGTCAAGTATTCGCAGCGCACATGGAAGAGGCACCTAAAGATAAAGTGCCAAGTGTGGAAAACTGTACGATATTGAAAGAGTATGAGGATGTATTTAAAGAGATACCAAGATTTCCTCCAAAAAGATATATTGACTTCTCTATAAATCTGATGTCGGGAGAAACACTTGTATCCAAGACTCCTTATAGTATGAGTACGCCAGAACTGAAGGAGTTTATATGCAACATGAATAGATTCTAAAGAAGGGGTATATATGCCCAATTGTGTCGCCTTGGAGTGCA
The DNA here is from genome assembly GCA_009831015.1 of Picea engelmannii. Classification (NCBI taxonomy): domain Eukaryota; kingdom Viridiplantae; phylum Streptophyta; class Pinopsida; order Pinales; family Pinaceae; genus Picea; species Picea engelmannii. The sequence continues at coordinate 881,750 of ML776808.1, forward strand.
CCAATTTTTTTCGTGAAGAAGGATGGTACGTTGAGACTGTGTATCGAATTCAGGAGTTGAACAAGGTAAAAGTGAAGAACAAGTATCATTTGCCAAGGATAGATGACCTATTTTATCAACTAAGAAGCACGTGGATATTTTCCAAGATAGATATCAGATATGGATATCACCAAGTGAGAATAAAAGAGGAAGACATCAGTAATAGTGCCTTCAAAAAGGTATGGTCACTACAAGTTTACAGTGGTGCCATTTGGGTTATCGAATGCACCATTTGTCTTCATGTGTTTGATGAATGGAGTTTTCAGAGAGTATTTAGATAAGTTTGTCATTGTATTTTTGGATGACATTCTTATTTACTCAAAATCATAGGAAGATCACGAAAATCACTTGAGGATGGTACTGCAGGTACTGAGGGAGCATCATCTTTATGCAAATCTGATCAAGTGTTCCATTTATCATAGGCAGATTCACTATTTGGGTCATATTATTTCAAAGGAAGGAATAGTTGTGGACCCAACGAAAATAAAACCATTGAGGAATGGCCAACACCAAGAAATGTCGTAGAAGTGAGATCCTTTATGGGACTAGAAGGGTACTACAGAAGGTTTATTAAAGGTTTCTCATAGATTGCACATCCAATTACATCCCTACAGAAGAAAGGTGCATGATTTGAGTGGAATCCAGATTGTGCAAGGAGTTTCTAGCACTTGAAGAGTTTGTTGACAAGTGCGCCGATTTTGAGGAGTGTTGATCATGATGTAGACTTTGTTGTGTGCATGGATGCATGCAAGGAAGGACTAGGTGGAGTCACGAGTCAGAATGGACATGTGGTATGTTATGAATCAAGGAAGTTGAAAGAGCATGAAAGGATCTATGTTACGCATGACCTAGAATTGGCATCCATAGCGCATGCTTTGAAGATGTGGTGAAATTATCTCATGGGTAAGAAATTTGAGCTGAGAAAAGACCATTGTGGTATGAAGTAGTTGTTTGGATAGCCAAGTTTAAATGTCAGACAAAGCAGGTGGTTAGAGTTCCTTAGTGAGTATGACTTCGACATAAGGCATATCAGAGGAAAAGAGAATAAGGTAGTTGATTCACTCAGTAGGAATATGCATGAGATGCATGCTACAACCATTATCATGTACCAGACAGATTTGTGTGACAAAATTTTAGAGGTTGTCAGATCAGATCTGCGCTATATGGATATAAGTGTGACTTTACAGCAAGGTATATCGCAATAGAATTTTGGAGGATATGAGTTAAGAGAGGATGGGATCCTCATGTATAGACGCAGAGTCTATGTGTCGAATGATCGAGAGTTAAAGAAAATGATAGTGTTGGAGATACATAAGGTTCCTTATAGAGGAAATCTAGGTTACCATAAGACCATTGACGCATTCAAGAAGCAAAACTTTTGGCCAAGTATGAAAAAGGAAGTTGCAGATTTTATTGTGAGATGTCTTGAATGTCAGAAGGTCAAGGCTAAGCACAAATATCCAGTTGGTTTGCTACAACCCTTGCCTATTCATGAGTGGAAGTGGGAAGTTGTGACCATGGACTTTATAACTAAGTTTCATAGGATTGTTAAGCAACATGATTCTATTATGGTGGTGGTGGACAAGCTTTCGTAAGCTTCCCCTTTTATTCCAGTGAAGTCAGTGCATAAGGCAGTTGACATTGCTGAGATATACATGTGCAAAGTTTCTAAGTTGCATGGTGTACCTAAAAAAATCATGTTTGATCAAGATTCCATGTTCACTTTGAAATTTTGGAAAGGACTATTCAAGGTATTTGGAACAAGTCTCAATTTCAGCACAACATATCACCCTCAAACACATGGTCAGACCAAGAGAGTAAATCGAGTCATTGAAGACATGTTGAGGATGTATGTGAAGGATAAGCCATTGAAATGGGAAGACTACCTTCATTTGGTAAATTTTTCTTACAAAAATGGGTATCAAGCATCTTTAAAGATGAGCCCATTTGAGGCATTGTATAGTAGAAGGTGTAACACGCCAGTGAGTTGGGACAACCCAGCAGATTGCGTAGTATTTGGGCCAGATTTTCTCCGGGAAATGGAGGATAAGATGGTAAAGATAAAGAAGAATCTAAATGTTTCCCAAGACAGGAAGAAAACATGCATAGATAAAGGCAGAACCCACAGGGAATATGGAGTGGGTGATCACATATTTCTGAAAGTGAAGGCCAGGCGCAGTTCCCTGAAGTTGGAAAAGTGTTCTAAGTTAGTTGCATGATACTATGGGACATTTGAAATCCTTGGAAGGATTGGTCCTGTTGCTTATATGCTTGCATTGCTTGCGTCCTTGTGTGTTCATAATGTTTTCCATGTGTCATTGCTTAAGAAGTATGTACATTATGTTAATCATGTTATTGATTGGAATGTGATTCAGGTGGAGCCAGAAGGTGGATTTCAACTGCAACCAGTTTTCATATTGGATTGGAAAGTCAAGCAGCTTTGAAATCGAGTAATGGAGCTGGTAAAGTCCAATGGACCTGGTACGATCCTGCAAATGCAACCTGGGAGTGCGAGGATGTTATGCAAGTAGAGTATCCTCATATTTTTTATGATGTTTGAAAATTGTGTATGTACATGTGTATATGATGCACTAAGGATAGCACATAAATATGGGGGAGGGGATTATAGGCTCCTTGATCCAAAACCCTTTGTAATTGTACATATAGGCTGGTGAGTCGATTGGTACCAAGTGTAAATGTAATGAAAATTTAGGTTGGTGAGCCAAGGACATCTAGTTTTGGTGTTGTGCGCATCAAAGTAGTGCACTGAGAAGTGTTAACAAAGACAAGGTGTGCACAGTCTATGTGTTGTGTGCACCTGGGTAAGTGCGTACATGACACTGAGTTGTGTGCACTTGGGTTAGTGCGCGGTAATGACCTGGAAGTGCGTAGATTTGAATTTATATGTATGTATATATGATTGTTTATGTTTTGAGGTCGGAGAGCCTATGTGATTATGAGGCTGGTGAGCATGGAAGCAGATAGGCCAATGCGCCTATCCATGTAAATATAATCATGAATATTAATATGATATTGCATCACTACGTGTTGATTGACTCAGAAAGAAAAGAGATGGGGGGCCTACTCCACCAAAAAACGGAAAAGGGGGTGAGTCGTAAGTCTTAGGAAATATTTTATGATATTTCAGGGAAAAGTGTAATGTTATGGATATGTTTTTATCCTAAGTTCCCTAGGGTAGGGAACGGGTCACCAAGTGGCTTAAATCTACTTTTGAAGGTGAAAAGTGTCAAGTGGAAGACATGAAATATATATTGTTGGACTCAGTGTATTATGAGGGGGTTTGTATTATTGTTATGATTATTATTCATGTTGCAAGCTCTCTCGAGGAGAAGGGGGTTGGACAGTACGAAAAATATGATTATTACCTTATCTTCCAGAGAATATTGCAGAGAGTTGTGGGGTTGTAACCTTTAATCGTTGTCAAAGAGCTGAGTTGGAAAACCAAGAGAAATATATCTAGGTGAGAGATTGGTTGTTGTGGATTAGTTTCCAGACCCATGAGCATATTATCCAGGTGAGATTATTGTTGAGAATTGTTCCCTAGTATGATGAGCATTAGTCATAGGGTCCGGAGACTTCTTGTTCATCCCATTGCTGGTAATACTAAGAAGGGAAGTGGGACAGTCGAAGGAATGGTGAGCGGAGAAGGATCACACTTCCTTGGGTGTGATAGGTGTGTTGAGAATGAGGGAATGTGGGCTAGTTGTGGCAGTGGACAGTTAGGACTAGGAAATTCTGTTGAATTTCATACCATAACTTGTCTCTAGGACCCTTTTTCCCTAGTGGAATTGAGCCCCAGCTCAGGGGTGACCTGTTACTAAAATCTTATGAGGAACATCATCTATGGTTGGAAGGAACGTCTGAGTGAAGGCCATAGTTGGTGACTTTTATTATAGATAAGTGTTCTTTATGTGATTATCTTCTTTACTATGTGCTTGTTTATCTATGTTTGACATGGGTCAATTCTTGTATGTTGTTGCATATAAGTATTTGTTGTTATTATGTTTAATGATGCTTGCACCTATATGTATGATTCCTATAGCCTGTATTTGTAACTATGCTTGGATATAACCAATGTGGTTAGTTTCTCTTTCTATTTTAACCTGGTAATTTTGGTTATGAGCCGTCAAGAAGAGGATTGATTGGTCAGGTGTGCAGGATCATAACCTATGTGCTTCAAGAAGCTGGAACTCATATGTGTGTGCTTAAGGAATTAGACCTCATGCACAATGATAAAAGAAGTGGCCCATGTCGCCCAGGTGGTTGTGCGCACAGTTGTATTGTTTGGTCAGTATGATGGTGCGTGTAGTTGTTTGATTTAATTTAGTTGCTTAAGGTTGTATCGAAAAGAGAATATTGTTTTTGTTGTTATTAGTTGTGTGGCACGACTCAAGCTTAGGTTGAGCGCATTATTTCAAGTGATACTACACAGACAAGAGTGTAGTATATTATATGCGTAGTGGATTTTTGGAGTAGCATTGCTTAGTAGTATGGTGGGTGACGTTACATATTGGTATCAGAGCATGTGTAAGGTGGTAATGGGACCCAGTGGGTGATTGGGTATGTTACATTACTCATGTGAGATTATGTTTATATTTATGCAATTAAGTATTCATGGTGGATTTCATTTGTTTCTAATAAATGCATTTTAGATTGGGTTGCATTATTTTATGTCGTTGAATAACTGTGCTTAACGCAATAATTATATTTATTGGTTTGGGTAATGATAAGGATCATCTTGGCAAGGATCAACCTCTGATTTTGAAGACTTAGTTAATTTATTTTCCAACAAGTAGCTAATCAATTTTCTTTCAACATGCGTGATTGATTTTCATTAAGCGTGGTGTGAATTTCAATTTCTGCAAGAGTACTTTAGAGTTTCAATTATGCAATCAGTTTTACTGCACATAGTTGAGGTTTCTTCAAGAAACAATTGAGTCATATTCCTGATACCTGCAGTTGGTGTGAATTTCCTTTCCAACACAGTAGTTAGCGTATTTCCTTCCTGCAAGTGAGACATTCACTTTCTTTGTAAGTGTGATTTATTTACGTGCAAGTGTGATATTTTGCAAAAGTGTCCTTTCAATTCCCACAAGTATGGATTTTTGTAGAACCTTTCCAGAGATTGAGAATTGGCTATACTCTGACCACAAATGTGATGATTGACACTATGACTACAACACATAGAAATAATCGGTGTTCTGCATATACAGTGCACAACAGTTCACAAGTTCCATATGAGTCTCGGATTTATAATTAAATGTGCAATCTTTTTAGTTATATTTCTAAGAAATTAGAAAGGTGATTAAAAAGACTCGACAATACCCTCTCTCGCTCATTTCTTATCTTTGATCATCATTTTCATTTTTTCAATTGTAACAAGATTTGGGCCGAGTTCATATTCTAATTTTGAATACGACTTCTTTCTTGCATTCCCTATCATCTTTTCCCCTGGAGCCAGTTCATTCTCTAGCTTATGTTTGTCTTATGATTCTTGATTATATTTGATGACATTCATATATATCACCTCTGTTGTCTCATACAGGAAGCACCTTTGCACTAGAAACATGCCCAAATCATCTTGTATCTCTTTCCTAGCTCCTGAGTTGAACTAGAAGGTCATCTTGAAAATGAATCAAAACAATTTTGGGAATATTGTGACAACAATCAAACCATGAATTAACCGAGTGGTTAATCAACGGTCATTCTTACATGTTGGTTGGCGAGTAGATCCTATGTAACAAAGGAACCACCTATACACGAAGTAGTTTCTCACGTGAAAGGTAAAGTGTCAAAATCTAAAGGTTAAAAATCAAGATGGATAACCTTATTTAGCGAGGTGCAACAAATATACAAAGTAAGTCTCAATAATTAGTAATCAACCCATTTGAAGCTAAAAGAAGGCCATCGCTTTCCCCATCCACTGGATGTTAAGAATACACTAAATAAATCGAGAAGGAATGGAAAATAAAGCTTGACCAAACTAGGGGACATGCAGATATCTTCGTCGAGGCTATGGATGCTCACTAGAAGTGAAGCAAGGTCTGTGACATTGTGGTGACTCCATCGGAGCTATGGATGCTCGCGGGAAATGGAGCAACACATGAGGGATAATATATACACACCTAGTGAAAATATTTTCATCCAAACCTATCAACCCCATGACAGAGATGACAACTTGAATTGTCGACACAGTTTAAGGAAATAAATCTCACCATTATTCATCCTCTACTTACAACAGATGAGCTCTACTAGTCGGCATGCAAGCATCACTAGTGAGCCGACCACAATGGAATCTTCCAGGTGACATACCATGTTGTGTAAATTGAGAATAGAGATTTGTCATTACATCATGTATGTGTATCATTATTCAGTAATCGTTCCATTTCGTTTGGTACAACTCTTATGTTTGGTGTAGATCTCTAATAATTGTTCTGGCCCGCCCCAAGAATGTTAGAATATTATTACTCTCATTAATTTTAGGGAGTTCTAGAGTTAGATCTAGATCTAGATCCTCCTTCAAGTGTAGAAATCTCCAAAAGAGCTTAATTGTAAAGATTTATTATATCTCCTCCATTAAACATTAATACATGCATATTTATGATCTTTAGCTCATTCGCGTGTTTACTCTGTGACAGATTTATTACCTTTAGTTCATTGGTGTGTTTACTTTGTGTTTATGCGTGTGTTTATATAGTTGTAGTTGTGGATAATTGACCCCTTCCTCTTTCAAATTGGTCAGCGCGTGCAGAATATTTATCACATGAAATCGCAAGAGACAACCTATTCATGGAGGGCCACGAAAGTTGGTGCTCACTGAAGGGAGAGGTGTCATTCCAACTATTTAACCCTAGCCGCTACCAAAAGAGTTGTTGTCGCTTCTTTCGCCCCCGCCTCAAAGTTTGAAGTTATTCCAGAGCATCTTAAGGTGGAATCCCTCATGGAATATTATCGAAGTCGGGTTTTTCTTCCAATGCCAATGGTAAACTCCAAACGCTTAACGCGTTGTATGCTTTTTATATGTTTATTTCATCATATGGTATTCTAATATAGTCTTGGGAAAACTTGTAGATTGTTGAGATAGAATATTGAAAAATAAAAAGGTTGGCATTTAAGAGTAGAGTTACATAGTTGATCGCTCGTAAGTATTGTTAAAAGAAATTTCTATATAATTATTTCTTATATGACATAATGAGGATAATGTGATAGAGCAGTTTCATTATGGGGTGGGATAAGTAGAACATTTTGTTTTGGTTATGAATTTTGTTAGTTTAAGATCTTCATACAAAATTGATGGACGAAAAAGTGGCAATGTACAACTCAAAAACATGATTATGTAGGAACAAACATGCATTCTTGAAAGTGTGTACGTGTTCCTTTTAAATTAGCCACCATCCCTTCCAAATAGCCATGGAAACCTACCAAGTAGTCTGCTAAGTCATATTTAAAGAAACACGTGCATGTTTGAGAAAAGTGCATTTAAAGAAACACATGCATGTTTGAGAAAAGTGCATGCATAAGCATTCTGGAGAAATGAAGCACTGGGTCTAACCATGATGAGAATGAAAGAAGTTGTCATCCCTCATGTCATTCATTGTTTCTAGCTCTGGTAGAGATATTTTCTTTGTCATTCCTTTGAGTTCAAGGTAGGTTTATCTGTCCAACTATCAGGTTTTATACTTCTTGAATTCTACCAATCAAGAAAGGAAAATAAAAATGTTTTATTCTTGTTCAATTGCAACCTAGAAATTGTATTTTCATAATGCCTACACGTGAACAAAATCCAAACCCACCACAACTAGCTAAAGACCAACCAGGTGGAGATGCAAACATCCACATTGACAATGGTAATGAAACACTAAGAAACCTAATGGATCTTTTAAAAACAACAAAGATCCATTACTCATTTTTACCACTACATCCCTTAAGACCATTATGCCTTCCATTTCCCATGCTTGAGAGAAACAATTATCTGATAATTTTGAATATAAGGTCGGGAACTGTTCATGGATACTATATGATAGAGTTAGATTAAAAAAAAGGGGGGGTGAAAGATTAACAAATTTCAAAGAAAGATCCCATGAAATTGTTTATTAACACTAGAACTAGTCAACACCCTCTTGTGACAAAAAACCAAATGTTTATGCACTTGTGCACATACCAAACATTTATTAACAACTAGATGAATAGGTGGTTTATGGTTTTTGACAAACCTCCCTACAATAACAAGAAGGTTCCACTATATTTTCTCATAAAATTATGAATCGAAATTGTTTTAGGTCTCCATGTCAACTACTTTGACATTATTGAATTCCAGAGAGTAGGTCCTAGGTCTATGCAAAACATGGTGCAAAATTGACATAATGACAAGTGTGAATTATCAAGAGGGTTGTGCCCTGATAAGCAAATGCCTAATCCCCATGTTCAATATCCTAGAATTTCAAAACAAGATTCATGAGACCCAAACATCAATTGCCACCATGTCTATAGTTTATTTAAACATAGCACATTCATCACTTTGTCCCACTAAGAGGGATCTTTAGACAATGTGCAACCTGACGATGGAGGGCTAGGGGTTGGGCCTTCAAGGCATGAAGATAATTCCAATCAAGAAAGGTCATTTAGACATATTGGGCATTCTAATTGTAGGTCATGTGATCCTCATCCATGCTCAATTTGTAGGTGGACTTGTTATAGGATGATGGAGACTCCTATGTAGAGTATTTTCATAGAAAGTGTTAGACCAGATAAATAAATGGATAACCAAAAACCCTCTATTAATTTATTTGAATAAATGTAGATTATGGATGTGAATGTAGAGTAAATCAAACCATTTTCATATTTTAATTGAAATAGAGGATATAGGAGTTAGAGCCCTATCCTCTTTTAAATGCAATCCTCAATCCCCATTCATTCTTTTATGAATATTTCTAGGTTATGGTAAAGAAAAATAGAAGGCATTTTAATCATAATTATCCTTAAAGTAAGACAATTTGGTAAGACTGCAAGAAATTGATTGAATTTCAAAAGAAAAAAAAAACATTTAAGAATTTAGAAGATGAACCCTCTTTAACAAAGAAAATATGGATTCACTCATTGTAATGATCCCAAGCCATTATGCAAGGATCATCACTGTTTTGGTGTCTTTTTAAAAACTTTTACTGGTTGTGGTATTTCGTCAAACAGTTTGTTGATCTATTTGTTTACTTGTGTTTATATGTGTGTATGCAGCAAATAACAAGAATAGTCAACCATGAAACATACCTCAACCATACGCAATATGATAGACAAGCCAAAACATCTCAAATCTTCGTTATTCATAAAATAGAAGAACCTGCTACAATGGAGATACAGATCTGGAATGCTCAACAGATGGCCAAGATGATAGACAATAGATAATAAGTATGAGCTGCTACAAAATGCTCTCGTTGATATAAACAAGCCTCCAAAGGATGGATAAGAGATGTAGACCAATGCCAAGTGCCAAACCCCTCAAGTAGGAAGATTCCACGCTCTGCTGGATAACTGAAGCTCATCAACAATTCGGCCATGGTGCCAAAGATGTCCAATCATCTCAAGAAAGGTGTCAAACAGTAGATCGGGTGATGGTAAGAATAACCCAGGTGCCCGAATCTCCAAGATCCCTCTCAATCGTTGTAGATCTGAAATCCCCCACTAAATGGTGTGCCCCACTAGATGATTGAAGCCCTAGATAATTTGCTCCTGCTGAAGGAGGCCTCCAAATGCTTTGAAACTCTCCATAAATATAGATCGGGACACTGCAAGTCAATAGGTGAAGTCCCAGGGTCAGATCTGAAGTGTAACCCCTCCAAACGGACTAGATCTGGATCTCAAAAACGCCCTCCTTCTCTTCAATTCGCCCCACTGCTCAAGAAATAATCTGAGCCATAAAACTATCTCAGAAAGCACTAGATCGGATGTCCAAGGCCCTGTAATGAAAACCCAAGTGATAGAATCCTCAATGGCCCTGCCAATCTCCTACAACAAATCTCTCTCCAAGGATGGTGCACCCCCCTTGCTAGAAACCCCCAATGATGCGCCCTCCTCCTCTTCTTGTGCATGTGGCTGTGTAGAACCTCCTGCACTGATGTAGATCTGACTAGAATGGTGTGGGAGAGTATTTCATCTCCGAGACCAAGCTTGGGACAAGCTAGGTGGAATCTTTCACCATCGAATCGTCCTCTAGGATTTGTTAAGTCAAAACCCTTAAAACCCCCAATGTTGGGCTCACTAGCTAGAAGCCAGAAATCAAAATAAGATCATACATGAATGCATGAGAAGAGGCCCTTGCCTTTCCTTTATACTTTTGGCTCACCTTGTCCCTTCAAAGTGACTTTCATTTTATTAATATTTAATTAATTAATTAAATCACTTTAATTAATTAATTAACCTTTTTATCTTAGAAAAGCTCCTTATCTCTCCTTATGGATTCCCTGGCCACTGAAAGTCACTTCTAGCCATCCCATCCTGTAGTGTTGTTCCTCCCGATTCCAATGAGCTATTACACTGACAGGTTCCTCCAAGTAATGTGTCCAAAATGACCTCTTCAATTATTTCAATTAACTTATAGCTCAAAATAGTCAAAATCATGGAAATCGTTGGAATGCAACGAAACCAAAGCCAACCTGTGCGAAATGGATCATAATGATGGAATATGATCATCAATACAAGATGGACCCCACAATGCCTCTCAAATACCCCTATACTCGCTCTAACATCAATTTGGCTATTCTGGTCATCATAAATCTTTGCCCTGTGATGATGTCCCAAAGTGGGGACATTACACTCATACATAAAGGATTTTGTCAAAGTAATGTAAAATTGAGTAAGGCAACCACTAGGTTACATGTAAGAGGTGACTTATGAGGAAAAGTTTGACAAAGTTCATAAGATAAATGTCTCCAGATAAATGTCTTGTATAATTTATAAATGGATATTTAAGTGATTATAAGGTAAGCAAAAGGAAAATAATGATCTATGTAATGTCAATGGAGTTAATAGCTATACAAATAAACTTAGTATTATTATCTATAAAAATTGTGTTCAAAATAATGATTTCTATATTAAAACTAATGGTTTATGTAATAAAAATATTACTACATAATAATTGTAAACATTTAAACTTAATAATTGTAAGAATACAATTATTATTATTTATAAAAATTATATTATAACCAATTATATGTATAGTACTAGTAAAGCTAATTGTTGTGAAGATAGGCTTATTATTATTTATAAAAACTATTTATTGAATACTCATGTTATATTAAGTTATATTTGTAACATGTCATACTAAATATTGTTGTTGAAAATGATTCGCTCTTCTATGTTTTAGATGGCTTAAACATGGTTTGTGAGGATCCTCTCCATATTTCCTCCATAGCTAAAGAAGAACAACAAATAATAAATGAAGATTAGATGTAGGAATTGTGGGAGTAAAGTTCGTTGCTTTGACAGTGTTTTCATCTTGCATAAAGTTTATTTTATAATTTTATAATAGAAAGAGTGTTTTTGTTTTTGCATTTGCATAGTTATTGGTTTGGAGAATTTTAACATTGGTATTTCTGAAGAGATTGTTGATGTTATTGTATGTTAAGTTTTAATATAGTTGTGTTATTAATGTAAATGTCTTTATTTGGTTGGTTTGACTAGGTAGAGTTATAATCTCTACTACGAGTATGTTTCTAGCTTTTATTTGTTCAACCAGGTAGATCGAGAAATCAAGCTAGTTTTTCTATCTTGATACATCTTTTTGTATTTATATGTATAGCTTTTATTTGTTCAACCAGGTAGATCGAGAAATCAAGCTAGTTTTTCTATCTTGATACATCTTTTTGTATTTATATGTATTATTACATTGGATGAATTAGAAAGGTCTCAAGCACAGTTTCGGTGTGTAATTATTGTCTAATCTCATTCCCAATATGGTATCAAAATTGGAGTGAACTGGACTCGACTCACTCATGGGAGGGCCGAGAGAAATGGAAAAAAAATGGGAATGAGTAGATTGTTTTGTGTTAGCATTAGTGTGTGTGTCTATTAGGGGAGAACGAGTTGTTGTTGTGAAGGGCGCTGCCTACCTACGGTGACCATAGGAGAGAAGTTTGCATGAGGAAGAGGCTCTCTTCATCAATTCTCCCCACATTAATCTATTGACGATTACAGTTCTCAGTGGTGGAAGTGTTGAGACTCTGGTTGAAGGGTTGATGATCGAACAACTTCGTTATTCTCTGTAATCGTGATCGTCGTCCCTGAGAGATGAAGAGTTCAAGCTGAAGCTCCTTGGGAGAGTTATGGTCACCCCAGTTTCCCTCACTACACCAACGTTGTTGGCCCTCCTCGCAAACTGGATCATGCTATGGACATAGAAATATCGAGCCCTGGCCAGAAGATGGTGCCCAGCAAAGCTGCAGGGACAGCGATGGCGGAGAGACAAGTTCGGACCCTTAAACCCTAACCGTGGGATGAAACCAATAGACGTTGAATTTTATGAGCCATAAGGCAGAGAAGATACTGGCAGCGGTGTTTTGGGTATTAATGGCGCTGACCAGAGAGAGAAAAATCCCGAGAAGAGAAGGAGCCACGGCCAAGTCTGGGGTATTCACTACAAGACCATTGATTGGTCGATTCACTGCATGGATGGCAGGAATATTGGAGAAGCCAACTATCTGACAGAGAAAAATGAGACCTGTCTGTGTGGAAAAGCCATCGACAAGAAAAGGAGCTAACTATGCATTGATGAGCATCGATTTGGAAATCGACACTGGAAGGAAAAGGGAACGTAGGAGAAGAACCACCAGGGTAGCTTTGAGATGTGTTAATCTTCCACAGAGGGAAGTCATTATTGTTGTTTTGGTTGTTGCATGTCTAGAATTGTTGCAGCTGTGAAGTAATCACTTCCAAGACTACTGACGTGGAGCATTCATGCGGATTGTCATCGCTGAGGAGAGCAAGGAGGGAAAACTTTTGTCATCAAAAATTTTGAATAGAGGTAGAGGTAACCAGTCGCATGTTGTTGATTTTTTATTGTTTTTGACTTCTTGTGAATGAGACTACCCGAAGAACGAGGAGTCAATCCCAGGATGATGTGTAGAAGAAGGCACATGTGAGACTGACACCAACTATGATACTTTAGACGCAGGCTTGGAATTTGACGGGCTGTAGCCCGTTTTTTACCTCTCAGCCTGTATTTGACAGTGGGCAACAAAATTTACACGTCATCATTGACTGGCATGAGAATTGTCTCCCTGTCAGTTTGACGTGTAACTGCCTCCAATGCCCGTCAAAATCTCTAGTAGGTATACAGGCTAAGTAGTAGGGCTAGGTAAGCACGACGTGGATGGTTGTGTATGGTTAATAGGTTATGTATGGTTGTGTACATGTATGGTTGTGTATATAATCAAAGGTATAAAATCAACGAATGATTGATTTAGTGATTCGAATTTCGAGCGTATAATCCGAGTCCGGACTGTAGATTCGAGTGATTCAATGGCACGAGCGCAGTTGTATGAAATAAATGAACCATCTACCCGCGCTTGCGTGTCACCAGACTCACCACAATAAACATTAATTCTGATCAAACTACTACGGTCTACCTACAGGCTACTACGGTACTTACTACTACCTAGTCTCATGACTCGAAATGAAAGTATTTTTCTCATTATCTGTCTTCGCGGTTCGRGWCTCSCAGAGTMGYCATTACTGGCATTTGGCTTCCACCATAGTTGTGATTCTGTGAAGTGTTTCTTGGTGGTTGTGGAKGATTTTGGACTTCYAGCTTTCTATGCGCAGCTTTTCAGATTCCCAACTTGTAATATTTGATGCAGATTTTCAGCCCGATAGAGACTTTTTGGGCAGAACGATTCCATTCTTAGTGCACAATCTAGAATTGGCCTTAGTTCAAGCTCGCTGGAAGTTTGGTAGGTCATCATGATGGCTCATTCTCACTAAATTGAATTTGCGATATTGATTTTTTTTAACGGTTTTATTGCTACGATGGATGATTGTCTGTATCTTGTGCTTGAAGTTTTGATTTTTGATAAATTAGTTGAGGTAAGATATGATTTGAATGCCTTTCTACCTACTAAAATATAATTATTTGCTAA
>ML776808.1:900543-910933 GCA_009831015.1 Picea engelmannii
TTTATTGCTTTGCACTGGTTTTCTCATGTCGGAGTTTTAATTAATTTCATTTGATATGTGTAAATGGGTAATGAGAATATTTTACCCCTGTAACACACCCACGATGGGGCATAAAAATTCCGTTCTCCTTAAATAATCGAATCCGCCATACATGGTTTCTAATTTGGAAATCAGGGCCTAGCCCTTTTTCTTCGACATCCATCGCATATGACCATGGGCGATGACCGAAAGCCAAGGCTACAGGCGCCTATTCCGACGCTTCAGAAGTTCGGGTTTCAGGAGTTTTTGATTCATCACACGCCAATTCCTCCGAACTCCGAAGTGGCAGAGTTCTGAACTAGCACGAAGGGATCAACGGTCTCTACTCTCCCTCAAGATCAACGACCCTCAATGACCTCGGGCCTCCGGGCTTCGGCAGTATTCGAAGCACCTCCTCCCAAAACCTCCGGTAGACTAATCCTCTGAAGTACACCATCCGAAGTCGTGTGTCCTTGGGGATTTCGACGGTCCTTATTCACTTCGGGACTTCGGCATTTGGTCGTCTCGGACGCTCACACAACCTTTCCTCCCGAAGTACTCCTTACCCGGATTTCTAGATCAAGCGCCACGTGTCCGTTGTAAATCGACGACTTAATTTCATTTCGGGACTTCGACGCTCGAGAGTTCCTACCTCTCCACACTCACTTTCTCCTGAAATGATTTCACCTGAAGTTAGCGATCTATCGACGTGTGTATCCCACGAATCGACGACTACAAATCATTTCGGCTATTCGGGCTTCGGGAGTTTCGAATACTCCAATGCCTTTCTCCTCTGAAGAACTCCGTACCCGAAGTTATGGATCGAGCGCCACGCGTCTTTCTCGATCGATGACTTTGATCTACTTTTGGACTTCGGCGTTCAAGAGTCCTTACTTGTGTGACCCCACTTTCTTCTGAAGTGTCTATCTCCCGAAATGGAAGAATCTGCGGACACCTGTCCTCAACTGACGGATGAATCAGGTGAACTCCGGCACTCCGGCCTTCGAGAGTTCTTGTTCAACATATCCCCTTTTCTCATGGAGTGATTTCACCCGAAGTTGATGATCTGTTGACGCGTGTCTCCTCCATATCGACAGATGCAAATCACTCCGACTCTTCAGGCTTCGGGAGGTTCGACCTTTCAACACTCGCTCTCTCCCGGAGTGATTACACCCGAAGTCTTACGCCATGCAGCAACTTCCCAATCATTGGGCTACTGCATGGTGGATAGCCTTTGCCTACATGATACATCCCTACCATACCATATGCATACTTCACTACATCCCTACCATACCATAGCCACATCCCATGGCTCTACATCCCCATACTACACTAACATCTTATGACGATTTGACTGCACTAAACGACGTCACACAAACCGCTGTTAGCACTTGACGAGACGTGAGTTCCAAAGGGCATAGTTCCACAGGTCATAGTTCTAGAGGGCGTAGTTCCATAGGTCATAGTTCCACAGGCCACGATTCCACAAGTCATAGTTCCAGAGGGCGTAGTTCCAGAGGTCATAGTTCTAGAGGCGTAGTTCCAGAGGGCATAGTTCCAGGAGCGTAGTTGCAGAGGGCATAGTTCAAGAGGTAATAGTTCTAGAGGGTGTAGTTCCAGAGGGCATAGTTCCAAAGGGCATAGTTCTAGAGGCGTAGTTCCAGAGGTCATAGTTCTAGAGTACGTAGTTCCATAGGTCATAGTTCCAAAGGTCGTAGTTCTAGAGGGTGTAGTTCCACAGGTCATAGTTCCATAGGGCGTAGTTCCAGAGGGCGTAGTTCCAGAGGTCATAGTTCCAGAGGCGTAGTTCCAGAGGCATAGCTCCAAAGGGCGTAGTTCCACAGGTCATAGTTTCAAAGGGCGTAGTTCCAAAGGGCGTAGTTCCAGAGGTCATAGTTCTAGAGGGCATAATTCCATAGGACATAGTTCTATAGGGTGTAGTTCCACGGGTCATAGTTCCAGAGGCGTAGTTCCAGAGGGCGTAGTTCCACAGGTCATAGTTCCAAAGGGCGTAGTTCCAGAGGGCATAGTTCCAGAGGCGTAGTTCTACAGGTTATAGTTCCAAAGGGTGTAGTACTAGAGGGCGTAGTTCCAAAGGTGATAGTTCTAGAGGGCGTAGTTCCACAGGTCATAGTTCCATAGGTCACAATTCCACAAGTGATAGTTCTAGAGGGCGTAGTTCCAGAGGTCATAGTTCCAGAGGCGTAGTACTAGAGGGCATAGTTCTAGGGGTGTTGTTCCAGAGGGCGTAGTTCCACGGGTCATAGTTCCACAGGTCATAGTTCCAGAGGGCATAGTTCCACAGGTCATAGTTCCAAAGGGCGTAGTTCCAGAGGGCATAGTTCCAGAGGCGTAGCTCCAGAGGGCATAGTTCCATAGGTCATAGTTCTAGAGGGCGTAGTTCCACAGGTCATAGTTCCAAAGGGCGTAGTTCCAGAGGGTGTAGTTCGAGAGGTCATAGTTCCATAGGGCGTAGTTCCATAGGTCATAGTTCCAGAGGGCGTAGTTCCACAGGTCATAGTTTCAAAGGGCATAGTTCCACAGGTCATAGTTCCAGAGGTGTAGTTCTAGATGGCGTAGTTCCACAGATCATAGTTCCAAAGGGCATAGTTCCAGAGGGTGTAGTTCCAGAGATCATTGTTCCAGAGGGCGTAGTTTCGGAGGGCGTAGTTCCAGAGGTCATAGTTCCAGAGGCGTAGTTTGAGAGGGCGTATTTCCACAGGTCATAGTTCCAAAGGGCGTAGTTCCAGAGGGCATAGTTCTAGAGGTCATAGTTCTAGAGGGCGTAGTTCCACAGGTCATAGTTCCACAGGTCACAATTCAACAATTCATAGTTCCATAGGGCGTAGTTCCAGAGGGCATAGTTCCAGGGGCGTAGTTCCACAGGTCATAGTTCCAGAGGGTGTAGTTCCACAGGTCATAGTTCCAAAGGGCATAATTCCACAGGTCATCGTTCCAGAGGGCATAGTTCCAGAGAGCGTAGTTCTAGAGGTCATAGTTCCAGAGGTGTAGTTCGAGAGGCCGTAGTTCCCTATAGAACTATGACCTATGGAACTACGCCCTCTAGAACTACGCCTCTGGAACTATGACCTCTAGAACTATGACCTTTGGAACTACGCCCTCTGAAACTATGACCTCTGGAACTACACCCTTTGGAACTACGCCCTTTGGATCTATGACCTGTGGAACTACGCCCTCTGGAACTATGACCTGTGGAATTGTGAAACTACGCCCTATAGAACTACGACCTTTGGAACTACGCCCTTTGGAACTATTCCTCTGAAACTATGACCTCTAGAACTATGACCTGTGGAACTATGCCCTCTGAAACTATGACCTATGGACCTACACCCTTTGGAACTACGCCCTTTGGATCTATGACCTGTGGAACTACGCCCTCTGGAACTATGACCTGTGGAATTGTGACCTGTGGAACTATGACCTATGGAACTACGCCCTCTAGAACTACGCCCTCTGGAACTATGACTTGTAGAACTACGCCCTCTGGAACTACGCCTCTGGAACTATGACCTCTAGAACTACGCCCTCTGGAAATACGCCCTTTGGAACTATGACCTGTGGAACTACGCCCTTTGGAACTATGACCTGTGAAACTATGCCCTTTGGAACTATGACTTGTGGAACTACGCCCTCTAGAACTATGCCTCTGTATGACCTGTGGAACTAAGCCCTCTGGAACTACACCCTTTGGAACTACGCCCTCTATAACTATGACGTGTGGAATTTTGACCTGTGGAACTATGACCTGTGGAACTATGCCCTTTGGAACTACGCCTCTGGAACTATGATCTCTGGAACTACACCCTGTGGAACTACTCCCTATGGAACTATGACCAGTGGAACTACGCCCTCTAGAACTATGACCTATGCAAGTACGCATATGGAACTATGACATGTGTTACTACGCCCTTTGGAACTATGACCTGTGGAACTACGCCCTCTGGAACTATGACCTGTGGAACTACGCCCCTGGAGCTGTGCCCTCTGGAACTACGCCTCTAGAACTATGATCTACGAAACTACATCCTTTGGAACTATGACTTGTGGAATTGTGACATGTGGAACTACGCCCTCTGGAACTATGACCTCTGGAACTACGCCCTCTGGAACTACGCCCTCTGGAACTATGACCTCTGGAACTACGCCCTCTGGAACTATGGCCTTTGGAACTATGACCTGTGGAACTACGCCCTTTGGAACTATGACCTATGGAACTACACCCTCTGGAACTATGCCTCTGTATGACCTCTGGAACTATGCCCTCTGGAACTACTCCCTTTGGAACTATGACCAGTGGAACTACGCCCTTTGGAACTATGACGTGTGGAATTGTGACCTGTGGAACTATGACCTTTGGAACTATGCCCTCTAGAACTATGACCTCTAGAATTACGCCCTCTAGAACTACGCCCTTTGGAACTATGAACTATGGAACTATGGAACTATGACCTGTGGAACTACGCCTCTGGAACTATGCCCTTCGAAACTATGACATGTGGAACTACGCCCTCTTGAACTATGACCTGTGGAACTACACCTTATGGAACTATGCCCTCTAGAACTATGCCTCTGGAACTATGACCTCCGGAACTATGCCCTCTGGAACTATGACTTGTGGAATTGTGACCTGTGGAACTATGACCTGTGGAACTACGCCCCCTAGAACTATGACCTCTGGAACTACGCCCTCTGGAACTATGACCTGTGGAACTACGCCCTCTTGAACTACAGCTCTGGAACAATGACCTCTGGAACTATGCTCTCTGGAACTATGCCCTCTGGAATAATGACATGTGGAACTACGCCCTTTGGAACTATGACCTGTGGAACTACAGCCTCTGGAACTATGACTTGTGGAACTAAGCCCTCTGGAACTACGCCCCTGGAACTATGACCTCTGGAACTACGCCCTATGGAACTATGAATTGTGGAATTGTGACCTGTGTAACTACACCCTCTAGAACTATGACCTCTGGACAACAACCCATGAAAGCGCTGACAACAATGGAAGGGAGGGGTCCATGTAGCTGTTTCGCCCATACTGACTGAGCAGCAGGTTTGGCATCTACTACGGCCACTTCAAACGCATCAAACCGCCTGCTCTGCTAGACAGCGTGTGAAATGGCTGAGAGCGGACCTTTTGGATATATAATCCGAGAGAGTAGAGTTACGGAGCCGTATGATGGAAAACAACTTTCACGTTCGGTCCAGGGAGCACTTTTCTCGTAGATAATTTCTCATTCTCCCTTGTGTGGAAAACTTCTACTTGCTTGCTGAGCGAACATGAGTTAACAACTCGCTGGGCCCTAAACCCCCTATTCTCCCGAGCCCGGAAGAAAACCCCCCTCCCCCTTGGACTCCATATCTCTCTCGACTCTATATATGTGGGCACCTGATATCTATGAGGGTTCACCCACCCTGGTTACCGAATACGCGCTCTATATTATTGATTCTATCTCTAGTTACCGAATACAAGCTTATAGGGTGGCCTGCCTTACAAAGCCTTCGTCAATTCAAAGTCTATTTCAATACTTACCAAATAGAGACTTGAAAGATTTATCTTACTGTGTCCTCTCCTTTCATATTCTTATCCTTATCGCGCGAACTAAGGCAGTCGTTAGATGAGTTAGTGAGGTTACCCCTAAGACATATATCTCTTTCTATTCCACCACTACTTTAGCCCATAAATAAAAGTTGCTCGGTGTATAATTCGTTATAGGCCATTAGTAAGTCCTGAAAGGACCTTATTTTTCGCTCTGCGAAGGTCCTGAAAGGTAAATCCTGAGCTAGCTCTGTGGGTAAGGGGTATATCTGCATCTACTCAACGCATATACAGACGATGCATATACAGAAGTGTGCATATACGGAAGCGCGCATATACGAAAGGGCACATATACTGACGGCACATATACGGAAGTGCACATATACAGAAGTGCGCATATACAAAAGTTGTGCATATACAGAAGCGCGCATATACGAAAGCTGCGCATATACGGAAGCGTGCATATACGGAAGTTGCGCATATACGGAAGGTGAATATACTGACGGCACATATACGGAAGTGCGCATATACAGAAGTGCGCATATACGGAAGTTGTGCATATACAGAAGCGTGCATATACGGAAGTTGCGCATATACGGAAGCGTGCATATACGGAAGTTGCGCATATACGGAAGCGTGCATATACGGAAGGGCACATATACGGAAGCTGCGCATATACGGAATTTGCGTATATACGGAAGTGTGCATATACGGAAGGGAACATATACGAAAGGTGCATATACGGAAGGGAACATATACGAAAGGTGCATATACGGAAGTTGCGCATATACGGAAGTTGCGCATATACGGAAGCGTGCATATACGGAAGCGCGCATATACGGAAGCGCGCATATACGGAAGGTGCATATACGGAAGCGCGCATATACGGAAGGGTGCATATACGGAAGCGTGCATATACGGAAGCTGGTGCATATACGGAAGTTGCTACATATACGGAAGCGTGCATATACGGAAGTTGCTGCATATACGGAAGCGTGCATATACAGAAGCTGCTGCATATACGGAAGGTGCGCATATACGGAAGGTGCATATACGGAAGCGTGCATATACGGAAGCTGCGCATATACGGAAGCGTGCATATATGGAAGCTGCGCATATACGAAAGCGTGCATATACGGAAGTTGTGCATATACCGAATCTGCGCATATATAGAAGGGTGCATATACGGAAGCGCGCATATACGGAAGTTGCGCATATACGGAAGCTGCGCATATACGGAAGGGTACATATATGGAAGCGCGCATATACGGAAGGGTGCATATATGGAAGGTGCATATACGGAAGCGCGCATATACATAAGCTGCGCGCATATACGGAAGCGCACATATACGGAAGGTGTGTGCATATACGGAAGCGTGCATATACGGAAGGTGCATATACGGAAGTTGCGCATATACGAAAGCGCGCATATACTGACGGCGCATATATGGAAGCGTGCATATACGGACGCTGTGCATATACGGAAGTTGCGCATATATGGAAGCGCGCATATACTGACGACGCATATATGGAAGCGTGCATATACGGACGCTGCGCATATACAGAAGAGCGCATATACGGAAGTGTGCATATACGGAAGCTGCGCATATACGGAAGCGTGCATATATGGACGCTGCGCATATACGGAAGCACGCATATGCGGAAGTGTGCATATACGGAAGCTGCGCATATACGGAAGTGTGCATATACGGAAGCTGCGCATATACGGAAGCACGCATATGCGGAAGTTGCGCATATATGGAAGCGCGCATATACGGAAGTGTGCATATATGGAAGCGTGCATATACAGAAGGGCACATATACTGACGACGCATATACGGAATCGTGCATATACGGAAGCTGCGCATATACGAAAGTGTGCATATACGGAAGCTGTCGTGCATATACAGAAGCACGCATATACCGGAAGGGTGCATATATGGAAGGTGCATATACCGAATCTGCGCATATATAGAAGGGTGCATATATGGAAGTGCGCATATACGGAAGCTGCACATATACGGAAGGTGCATATACAGAAGCGTGCATATACAGACGCTGCGCATATACGGAAGCGCGCATATACTGACGGCGCATATACAGAAGCGCGCATATACGGAAGCGCGCATATATGGAAGTGTGCATATACGGAAGCTGCGCATATACGGACGACGCATATACAAAAGCGTGCATATACGGAAGTCTGCATATACGGAAGCACGCATATACGGAAGCGCGCATATACGGAAGGGCACATATACGGACGACGCATATACGGAAGCGCGCATATACGGAAGCTGCGCATATACGGAAGCGTGCATATACGGAAGTTGCGCATATACGGAAGGTGCATATATGGAAGCTGCGCATATACGGAAGCGTGCATATACGGAAGGGCACATATACGAAAGGTGCATATACGGAAGATGCGCATATACGGAAGCATGCATATATGGAAGGTGCGCGCATATACGGAAGGTGCGTGCATATACGGAAGCGCGCATATACGGAAGGTCCATATACGGAAGTTGCCCATATACGAAAGCGCGCATATACTGACGGCGCATATATGGAAGCGTGCATATACGGACGCTGCGCATATACGGAAGCGCGCATATACTGACGGCGCATATACAGAAGCGCGCATATACGGAAGCGCGCATATACGGAAGTGTGCATATACGGAAGCTGCGCATATACGGAAGCGCGCATATACGGAAGCTGCGCATATATGGATGACGCATATACAAAAGCGTGCATATACGGAAGTGTGCATATACGGAAGCACGCATATATGGAAGCGCGCATATACGGAAGCGCGCATATATGGAAGCGTGCATATACGGAAGGGCACATATATGGAAGCGTGCATATACGGAAGCGCGCATATACGGAAGTTGCGCATATACGGAAGCGTGTATATACGGAAGCTGTGCATATACGGAAGGTGCATATATGGAAGCTGCGCATATACGGAAGCGTGCATATACGGAAGGGCACATATACGAAAGGTGCATATACGGAAGCTGCGCATATACGGAAGCATGCATATATGGAAGGTGCATATACAGAAGCGCGGATATACGGAAGGGTGCATATATGGAAGCGCGGATATACGGAAGGGTGCATATACGGAAGCGCGGATATACGGAAGGGTGCACCAGCTTCTGTATATGCGCGCTTCGGTATATGGGTAGTTCCAGAGGCATAGTTCCAAAGGTCATAGTTCCAGAGGCATAGTTCCAGAGGGCGTAGTTCCAGAGGTCATAGTTCTATAGGGCGTAGTTCCATAGGTCATAGTTCCAGAGGCGTAGTTCCAGAGGCGTAGTTCCACAGGTCATAATTCCAGAGGCGTAGTTCCACAGGTCATAGTTCTATAGGGCGTAGTTCCATAGGTCATAGTTCTAGAGGGCGTAGTTCCACATGTCATAGTTCCAAAGGGCGTAGTTCCAGAGGGCGCAGTTCCAAAGGTCATATTTCCAAAGGCGTAGCTCCAGAGGGCGTAGTTCCATAGGTCATAGTTCCATAGGTCACAATTCCACAAGTCATAGTTCCAAAGGGCCTACTTCTATACGGCATAGTTCCACGCCCTCTGGAACTACGCCCTTTGGAACTATGACTTGTGGAACTATGCCCTCTCGAACTATGACCTGTGGAACTACGCCCTCTGAAAATATGACCTATGGAATTGTCACCCCTGGAACTATGCGCTCTGGAACTATGCCCTATGGAACTATGCCCTCTGGAACTACGCCCTTTGGAACTATGACCTGTGGAACTACGCCCTTTGGAACTACGCTTCTGGAACTATGATCTCTGGAACTATGACCTGTGGAATTGTGACCTATGGAACTATGACCTGTGGAACTACGCCCTTTGGAACTATGCCCTCTGGAACTATGCCCTTTGTAACTATTACCTCTGGAACTACGCCCTCTAGAACTACCCCCTTTGGAACTATGACCTATGGAACTACGCCCTCTGGAACTACACCCTTCAGAACTATGACCTCTAGATCTATGACCTATGGAACTACGCCCTCTAGAACTAGTCCCTATGGAACTACGCAAATTCATTTAATAATTCGTTGAATAACGCGTCCGTTGTAAATCAACGACTTAGTTTCATTTCGGGACTTCGACGTTCGAGAGTTCCTACCTCTCCACAATCACTTTCTCTTGAAATGCTTTCACCTGAAGTTAGCGATCAATCGACGCATGTATCCCACGAATCGATGACTACAAATCATTTTGGCTATTCGGGCTTGGGGAGTTTCGAATACTCCAATTCCTTTCTCCTCCGAAGTACTTCGTACTCGAAGTTATGGATCGAGCGCCATGCGTCTTTCCTGATCGATGAATTTGATCTACTTTGGGACTTCGGCATTCGAGAGTCCTTACTTGTGTGACCCCACTTTATTCTGAAGTGTCTATCTCCCGAAATGGAAGAATCTGCAGACACCTGTCCTCAGCTGACGGAAAGGCTCAGGTGAACTCTGGCTCTTCGGCCTTCGGGAGTTCTTGTTCAACATATCCCCTTTTCTCATGGAGTGATTTCACCCGAAGTTGATTATCTGTCGACGCGTGTCTCCCCCAGATCGACAGATGCAAATCACTCCGACTCTTCGGGCTTCGGGAGGTTCGACCTTTCAACACTCGCTCTCTCTCGGAGTGATTACACCCGAAGTCTTCCGCCATGCAGCAACTTCCCAATCATTGGGCTGCTGCATGGTGGATAGCCTTTGCCTACATGATACATCCCTACCATACCATACACATACTTCACTACATCCCTACCATACCATAGCCA